>CAKAOI010051590.1:4619-16336 GCA_916701655.1 Sebastiscus albofasciatus
TTTACTGTACACATCCAGCAGCTACGGAGCGACATTATCCTTCATTTGGAGTCGTGTTTCTGACCACCTGATGAATGTAAATCCAATATTCATTGTTTTTTTTAGCTCTGTTTTTGGTCTCTACCAACTCCTAAATATCTTGCCGTTGCCATTTTGGTTTTTGGCTGTCGCCATGTTTTTTTGCAACAAGAAGTGACATGAGAGAGTGGAGCTAAGTACAACTGAACGCTGAATAAGACATTTTTAGGCGACCAAAAAGGTTATAATTAACTTTCATGAACTGAAAACACACTGTGAAAGAGTTAAAGTTCTAAGAAGAAAACACGAACAACGCCGTAGTAGCGTCCTGTCAATCACAAAGTAGCTCCGCCCTAAAGCATCCCCTGCTTTATGGTCTATTTGACTCTTAATGGGACCATAATTTACTAAATGAACATCATGTTGTATTGAAGAAGACTTGAAACTAGCAATTGAGACCATAAACTCATGTTTACAATGTTTACTGAGGTAATAAATCAAGAGAGAAGTAGGCTCATTTTCTCATAGACTTCTATACAATCAGAGTTGTTTTTGCAACCAGAGGAGTCGCCCCCTGCTGGATGTTAGAGAGAATGCAAATTTAAGGCACTTCAGCACTGGCTTCACTTTTCAGACCCGGAATTAGCCGCCTGGTCGATACTGAGTGTGATCCGACACTTTACTTAAATAACACAGCTGCATACTAAATAGTAAATAGTAATAGTAAATAGTTTATTCATCCCGACAGAAATTTTGGTGTCAGTATTCATTTGTAAATATAAATACATCAATTGGACCAAAACATAATGCAGTGTTGATTCATATTAAAAATGTAGTCCGCTAAATTTGGCAGACCTTGTTTTTCATAAGCATCTTAATATAAATACAGAAAGTTCTCGTTAAAGTTTATAAGCTTAAATTATTGATATGACTGAAAGTTATACTGGGAGAAAGCGGGTCCTGAAAATGACATTTAGTTTTTTTCACAGCAGACATTTTGACGTTTCATAGCAGGGAATAACGAGTGCATTGGACTCGGCTGAGCTACTTCCAGGGTCCTGGTGCTGGTGCTGCTGGTGCATGCTGGCTCCACTGGCACAGCTCACTGCAACACCTAATGAAACTGAGCCATCGTTAATGAAATTTGTTTCACCTGAGCTTTTCCTGCTGTGACAAGTCAAAATGTCTGTGGTGAGAACTGTCTATTTGGGTGTCAGAACTCAGAGAGTCACTCGCACCAGTGCACCCATGTCATTTCTCACACATCACACGCTCAGCAGATGTATGAGTGAAATGCTCGACTGTCAGGGCGGCTGTCTTAAAGGTGGACACGACGCAGCAGAGCACAGGACTGGAGGATGAAGTATTGGAATGTGATCAGGTTTATTTTGGCCAATACTGCCAAAGAGCGTATATTGATAAGAAGTGAAAGCCAATTTTTCGTTCCATTGCAACATCAGCGCCCAGCAGCAGTTACGCCTCCGCCATTCTGGACTGAAAGCGACTGCCGGACGCCAGTAAAACATCCGACTAAAAGTACCTTACAAACGTAAAACTAATATTATTTCTATTCTATTGTCATAATTTTAATGTCTCCATCAAAATGTCCCATGTTGAACAATGAAATATTATAAATATGCATACTATTATAACTATTTATTAACCTTTTTTGCCCCGCCGCCTCCCAGAGGAGCATAAAGTGAGCGATGGATATAAATGGAAGTTAGAAAAATCCAGGTTTTGAGAGCAATTTCAAACTTTTTCATGTCAAGGATCTCCAAAACCGATGTACAATAGATCACAGACCATGAATATATTAATAAATAGTCTACAATCAATATAAATTCTTTGCTAATACTACATTAAATTCTGTTTATGTCATGCTACTAGCACTACTAGCTACTGGCCGATAGCCGGTTGTTTAGGAACAGAGATGTTAATATATCCACCACGCTACAGGCTCATAACATACAACCCATATTAAAAGGTGTATTAAAAGATAATAAAAGTGATGAATTACAGCCAATATATCCATTATTACAGCCACATACAGCTAGCAGGAAGCTGGCAGAACCAGATATGTCATATGGATTCAGCTATTAGTTAATTTGACAACTTTTAGGACTTAACGATTTAAATGAGGACTATTTAAGTGTTTGAACTGGGAAGTTGATTTACCTAAAAAAAAAAATGATCCTCTGATTTTACAGACGTCTCTTTATACATTCATAGCCACAAACTCATTGGCGTTTTCAGTCCAAAATGGCAGCGGCGCTACGGCGTTGCCATGTAGCGCCTGTTGTCAAAAGAGCACTAGAGTTTGCTACTAAACTCTTTGATACCGCTCCATTAAAATATGCTCGGATCGGGACATGTCTGTTAATTAGTTATTTTTTACCAAGCATGTCCAATTTCTGTGTTTCTGACAAACGTGGTACAAGAGCAGCAAATTCAATGGAAAAAGGACATTGTGAGACATAATGGACGGCAGAAAAATAATATTTTGTTTTGCTTTAATCAAAGAAAATCCAAGAAAAAAAACGGCCCAATATTCTTTTATTTGCATCAGATTTGTTGTCCAATGCGTTTCAGTTTTTGCTCTGTACTCTGACTCATAAAAGGTTGTGCTGCTGTGTTGGCAGATCTAACCTGTTCTGGTAATTGACTTGTGTTATTTTTTAATGGAGCCATATGTTGTTCCTGCTGACTGTGGAACACATCACACACAAACCGGGCTGCTGTTGTTGTTTGACACCTTGTCAAACAGCAGCAGGATATTTTGTGTCGGTGGGCCACTTCTCAGACTGAAGTTGTGCGGCTTAACTTTTGTTTTCCTGTTCACACAAAAGAAACTAATAAAGAAAGAGTGAGACGACTTCTGACCTCTGATATTCTACAACAGCAAAAAATAACAATAGAATATATACGACATTTACAGCTGACTGAGCAACGACTGACAAATAAAACCTATAAACGAGACTAATGAGCATCACTGAGGCACAGTGGGTCTAGTTTCTGTTATAAATATAGGTATAATTGAGTGTCTGAAAGTCTTCACACTTCACAAATATAGTAGTGTATTTATTTTCATAATACTGGATGGTGTTAGATGATACAGCTATCCATAATATGAATACTACCTCAGCCAGATGTTCCGTTTTCTCTTCAGTTTGTTGGTTTGTTTGTTGGTCCGATTATCAGACAATTACAGGCCTGATTTTCATGAAACTTGGTGGAAGGATGGAACATGGGGTGATAATGAACTCATACAATTTTGGAGCAGATCAGAAAAACACGGGATGGATACCTGCATTATTTTTCACTTATGGAAATGGCTTTGGCGGAGGTCTGTGCTCTCCAGTGCCCTTCTAAATGTATGAAATGAGGACCAGAGCTGCCTTGAAATATAAGCAAATTTAAGCTGGTGCTTTGGGCGCTGCGACCGCATTGAAATGGGCTTCACAAGCTTCAGAAGAAGAATGTACATTGTTTGCATATCTTATGTTCAGAGGAGGGAATATGACAATAAATTGATTTACAATTTTTTCCCCTTTTTTTGTAGCCATACATAGGTACAAAATGCAATTTTGATTTCTTTTTAATTTATGATTCTTGATTTCTAGATTTTAAATAGCGTAGTGAACGTGGAGTCTGAGTTGTGGTGGGATCTGGTCGTTTATTGGTGTTAGCGGACTCCATTTCTAACAGAACGTTAGCTATGGTTACACACTACGCATGACGTCGCATCCTTTGGATTTTCCCAGAAAAAACGGCCCGGGTTCTTCACATTAAAATCGGTCTATAGGCTGTTAGGTTGTGTTTACACCTGTTTATACATTGGCAATAAAAAACAATGTTTATACGTGTAAAATCCTTTAAATAAATAGTCTCTTTTTCCTTGTTATTTGTGTCAAATTAGTTCTTTTCAGGAAATACCCTTTTATTTAATTATCAGGAAATTACAGACCCATAAAACAAAGAGTTTCCATTTATTTTTTTATTTCAATTAAGCAAAAAACCTCTGCCAAGAATGGAAATTCTTTCCAAGGTGAGAACACGCTGGTGAAAACTTGTGGCAGCGTTTAGTGATAAATTATCTACTGTTTGTTTTGAAAGCCAACGCATGAATCACGTCTTCTCCCCGCTCACGCAGCCTCGCATGTCTGTGACGTGATGACAGCAGTTTGTCTTTCTACTAACTTCTGTTTTAATCCGTGACCTGCTTTGTGTGAGTGTGTGTGTATGTGTGTTTGTGTGTGTGTGTGTGTGTGTGTGTGAGTGATCATCACTGCCGTCTCCCGTGACCCCGTCTGCCATCTGCTGACAGCTTCCTTGTTGTTTTGTTTATTTCCCGTCGCCATGTATTTGTTCCGTATGCATATGCATGAGCAAAC
The DNA here is from genome assembly GCA_916701655.1 of Sebastiscus albofasciatus. Lineage (NCBI taxonomy): Eukaryota > Metazoa > Chordata > Actinopteri > Perciformes > Sebastidae > Sebastiscus > Sebastiscus albofasciatus. Next base: position 9,032 of record CAKAOI010051590.1, read on the forward strand.
ACACACACACACTAATGCAATTTTTGCTCCCCATGCACGGGCGACGACACATTCCCCCTTTGAGCGCTGCGGCTGCCGATTGGAAACTCAGACACACACTCTCAGAAGTGAGCGTTCAAAGTCGTTTCTGTTTGTAAACGCTGAAGGCGAATTGGCCACGGCCGCTTCTCAGACGCTCCGTGTCAAAGCTGTTGGAGGGCTGGAGAATAAGAAAGCAGCTTAATCGAAAGTCTAATCTCCATTCTTATTACCTCCTACTTCTCTTTCTAACTGTGGTGTGTGTGTGTGTGTGTGTGTGTGTGTGTGTGTGTGTGTGTGTGTGTGTGTGTGTGTGTGTGTGTGTGTGTGTGTGTGTGTGTGTGTGTGTCTCAGATGGGCTCTGACAGCTCTCAGAGGGGTGTTCATCTCCACTCCTGTCACATCTGCACTGTCACACACTCATTGGGCTCCTTTCTACCCATATTAATACTTCAGATCTGTTTGCAGTGTGTGGCACGGTACTTAATAACTTATTCAGCTCTAAGTGTTGTTAATGTCTTATATATATATATATAATATAAAATATGGACTGCAAAGGACTTTTTTCACAGCAGACATTTTGGCATGTCATATCAGGAAAGGAACAGGTGGAGTTAATAACATTAAAAGCAACTGCTTTCCATTTAGGTGAACTGGCTCCAGGGTCTTGGTATTGTGCATGCTGACTCACCAACATGTTCTCTTCCCAACTCGTCACATGCGGCCGCTTTGTCACGCCCCTTGGCATCACTATATTTGCGGCATCAAAACTACTGTAGTTAAGATTAGGAAAGAACAACACGGTTGGGTTTAAAACTGCTACGTTTGTATAGTGAAAATGACACTGAACGTTGTGAACACGAGACACGAACGAACAGCTGATTGTAACGTGAAAGTGAAACTTAAAGATAGGGTTGATGATGTTGGAAAGCTAGCATAATTTGAGCAGGGAGGCAGGGAGGCATCTGATTGGTTCTTTCCAAGACAGTGATTGGTAGACGTTTTTACAGGATTACAGCAGCTACAGATGACGGCTCTTTTCCGGTCCTTTTTCAGAGCTCATCAGTAATGGATCGCCGTCGGGGTGTAAAGACCATTTCAACCAATATAACAAATAGTGTATACTGGAGAACATCATCAACCCTGCCTTTAATGCACGGACACAAACAGCAGCCTCCTGGATGAAAGCCTTGTGTTTGTTGGACTCATACACCAAACCCTTCGCCCGCGCAGTGTGTGTCTTTTCGCTCTTTAAACTACGTCACCACACTCCCGGCGCACTTTCTCAGAGCTTTTACTGTTGCTGCGGATGGGTTTAATAGTCCATTTCAATGGTCCATTTCATACCAGTGCTAAAGGGTGTCTTATGTGGCGGTACCGAACGCTGATGGCTGTGACAAAGCCTCTGTATTTGACGCCCTGGGAATGAGAACGGGTTGGGCTCACTGGGACTCTTAACTTTTAGCTTTTCTATGTCATGTCAAAATGTCTGAAAAAGGTCTGCTGTATCTATGGCGTAGCCAGGGTTATGGTGGCTATATGGAGATTCTATATAGAGACTGCAAGACAGCTTGGGCTGTTTGTCTTTTCTCCAGTAGCACATATAGCAAAAAATATTTCTGCTGTAAAGCTTCTGCTCGCTGCAATCATCACAGTGAATGAAAGAATATAGTAGAGTCCAATTTCTAAAAGAGACGAGGCCAGCCTGGCTTTATATCTCACAGTAAATGAGAGAATGTAAGCACAATAACTGAGGGCTTTATTATTAAACCTTGATATGGCCCAGTAATGTACAATACATACGTATAGAGTTAGGGGGTAGGGGTGCTATCAACAGATGCTAAACTTTAAATTAAAAAGGATGTCCGAGATAGAGTATTACTCCAAGACGGCTGACTTTATCTCTCACTTTTATGTGCCAACAAGCCTTACATGCACACGGCGGATGTTGTTGGCAGTCAACAAGGCACATATCTTGGAAAAACCTTTTGGTCCAACACCTGTAAATGTCTGTATCTGTAGATTTCCTTCATGTTAAATATGAAAGAAGATATTGCAGATATGACGTAAACTGTTTGAGTGCTGTTTTAGCTCCGTCACCATGAACTCCTCAGGAAATGATTCTGCTTGTTTACATCTCTTCAACAGACACTTGTTTACCTCTGCTCTGTGCCATTTGGCTCTGAGCAGATAGTGTACAATCAGTTTGTGTGCTGGGAGCTGCTGTCCACAGATTCCTATGGGTGGTTTGGGGGGGCTGCTGGGAGCCACTGGGGCTCCACCAGATGGTGTGGAGGACCAAAACAATGAGCTGCTGAAGGCTGCACAGAGCTGCAGGCTGAACTGGTGATTCTCAGTGGGATCAGCAGGACGAGAAACCTTTTCACAGTGACGGGAGGCTTTAAATTCAGTGTTAAGACTATTGTTATTGCTCAGGGAATGTTTAGAGCATGTTCAGAGAGTAGGATCCCCACATGTGAAGCACGTCACTTACTGTGTTTTTACCAGATTTGAAAATGGTGCCATTGCTCTGCTCAAGACCTTCAGTAGTGTCAATGTAATGTTTTTGTTAACAACTAGAGAAATATTCCTTCTCATTGTGTGTTAGATGTGAAAGAAATTCTATGCTTAATTATCTAAAAATACAACCTGGTTGACAACCCTGTCTCCTACAAGATATGTGTTCCCATACAACTAAACTGCATTCTCATTTATGTTTTGAGGGAAACGTATTTACTCCCGGATTACGATCACAGTTTTTAACAGTTTTAAACACCTGGTTAACGTTGTAAATTGAAACAAAAGACAACAAAACTACTTGGTTCGGTTTAGAAAAAACATCATGGTTTGGGTTAAAATGACATTTTTTATGTTATGTTATATGTAAGCTATGGACATAAATTTAAATCAGTGAACGTTCACTTTTGGTTTCACACGGGACACGAACAGCGTTCTCTCCTGGGTGTTTTATTTATTTTTTTATTAAAAAACGTTTTTGTGATAGGGCTGGGCAATATGACGATATATATCGTCAAAACGATATCAAAATGTCTCTGGTTTTCTATATCGTTTATATCACGATATAGGCAAGGCCTATATTTATTAATATTTTCTCGATAATTTCACTTAAAACTATTATTTTCATTTTGCACTCAAGTTCTTAAAATGAGAAAATACTCAAAAATAAGCTTTACTAAGTGGTAATTTCATATAGACTATTAAAATGACCAGAAAACATGCTATATGTTGATATATATCATTATCAAGATATGAAATTCCCTATGTCGGGGTATAATATTTTGGCTCTAATTTATAATACATCAAAAACGTAATCTGTGATAAAATACGTTTCCCTCGAAACACCATTCACAATGCAGTTTCGTTGTATGGGTAATTTTTAGGAGACCGGGCTGTGGTTGATGTTGTGTAGATTGCAGGGTTTAGCTTAGCTTTGACGTGAACAAACACACTGAAAATGGTGTGTGCCTCCTAGATAACCTGAACACACACCCTGCAAACACGTCATGGCTCCAAAACTGACTTTGAAGGTGATAAAAGGAGCAGGTATCTAACATGTAACACTTTGAAATAAACCCTGTGTGCACCAAAAAAACTTTTTTTCAGCTTGCATAGTGTTGAATCAGTGATCCATCACACACTCAGCAGTCTACACCTGCACAGATACGGGGTCGTAAATACCACACATGTCTGATATGATCAGCTCAGCTCAGTTTTTTTTGACTCCGTCTCTTTGGTTGTGATTGAATCTGAAAACTTTTTACTACCAGATGGATGAGCATCGGTGCCAACTGAGCTTCAGATCATAGATTCCCAAATGTCCAAGTATGTTTACATCATCCCAACTATCCTCCAGTGTGTCCCGGGCTTTAAGTCACGAAGCCACCTAATGGGAATCAGATGGGATACAGGCTTACTTTAAAATACTGTGAATGTTTTTTTAAAGGATTTTGCTTACCATTCCTCCTCTGTTGATATGAGCTGTAAATACACAGTCTGACCCTGCTGTGGTTTCACAGATATCGAAGTTTAGCAGCTTAAAAATTGTGAGAAATGCTGCAGGCAAGTACGAAGGCATAAAATGGAAAGTGGAAAGTGTCAGTGTCAGCAGTGGGATCATATTTACATGAACACACTCGTACAGCACAAACAGCCTGAAGTCAGGTTTTGCCTTGTATCTGTACTTTCACACTACGCTGGACAAATATTGCAAATATTGCTGCTAGTAGAAGACTGTGGTTGTACTGAGCAACTTTTGTTATGTAGTTAAATGTGAGAAGTTATTTTGGGTGTCCAACTGTTCGAAAGTAAAACTACGAGCCAGTTTCTGTACAGACGATGTGAGGTTACTGGCAGGAGAAGAAGTCTGGTCTTTCATAGATACTCTGGTGATTTATTATGGCACTCACAAGGGACAGATTAAACAAGAATGGTCAAGATTGGCCGACAAGGGTCAAGCTCCCAAATCGCTGGATCCTACATCCCATTTCCCATAATGCAATGCTCCCTGGCTGCTAAACGCCTACATCTTTCAAACTTCTTGTCTCCAGTTTGTAACAGAAGCTCTCTGTTAAAAATGTGTAGTGTCCAAGCCCAGTTTGTCTCTCATGTGGCACCAGATTCAACAGTTATCGGCTCATTAAATGGGCATTATCAGTAGTTATAAGCCTCATAGATGTGGGTCAGTAGGGGCCTATGACGCCTACTGTACTACATTGTGAAAATGAAAGAGAAACTTAAAAGCAACATGTTCTAACACGTTGAAAAACTGAATGAAACTTTACGTTTTCAACACAAAACAAACGGCAAGTTTAGGTGTAGGGTACAAAACCACTTAGTTAAAGCAGCAGTAGGCAGAATGTTTTTGGCATCATTGGGCAAAAATGCCACAATAACCTTTTGGCGTATTGTAATTGAAGTGTTCTGAGAGAAAACTAGACTTCTGCACCTCCTTATGTCTCTGTTTTCAGGCTTTTAAAAAATCTAGCCCGTGACAGGAGACTTTGGCCAATCACAGGTCATTTCAGAGAGAGCGTTCCTATTGGCTGTTCATTCAACGTCATTTACTCGCAAACTCCGATCAAACGGTCAAACTAGGCAGTGCTGATCGAATATGTATCAATATTCTGTTACTATAATGCCTATTTCTCTCTTCAAATGTTTTCAGAAACATCTTCTAGTGTACTGTTTAGCTGTAAAGTGAGAAAGTTTGCTCCAGCTGGTGGGCAGTGCTTGGTATTTCCTCAACTTGGCTGCCGCGTCACAAACTTTCTCATTTTACAACTAAACAGTCTTCGTCTTGTGGACAGACCAGACGAAGCATGAATTCAGACTCAAATTGGCAGCGTTATGTAGTTATTTCTGCATACTTTTGATCCATTTATTGCAATTATATCACAGCACAATCTGTTTATTTTGGGTTTGCTAGATACTGTGAATACAGGCTCAGTGAAATTCACCAAGCGCTGCCAGATGATGTTATGAACCCAGAAGAGGCTGCGTTTGGTTTTCCGACATATCTTGGACTTTCACAACATGTATGGTGGTCAAACTGGCACTAGTAAGGCAAGATCAAAATTCAATTTGCATTTGGTGGGAACGCAGCATAACACTATAGTAGTAGTAAGTCATTTGGGAGAATTCTGTCTCAGAAGAAAACTTTTTAATAATCATTTTTGCCACTTTACTGCTTGACTGTGAAAACGGGATCAGGATTTAAATCTGACGTAATGTAAAGATCAGTGACTACTTTCCTATAAAAGTAAAGAAGGGTTTAAAAACACGCGTGCACATATCCACATAGATACACAAAGTCTTGCACACAGACACAGACAGACTGCTCTGGATGCGTCTGTGGTTGATGCTGTCCAATTACAGGCCAGGATCAATGGCCTTGTCATGCTGCTGCAAAAGGTCGCTTATGTGAGTGTACACACACACACACACACATGCACACACACACACACACGCACACACTTTACCGTCATCCCCGGCAATGCGAGGTCAGGACCATCCATCAGGACTCGTGTAGAGTTTTGTTCAGTGTCAGAGTAAAGATCGGCCATCTCGCCACTCGCCAGGCTGACTTTTTAAACGGCTCTAAAAGCGAGGAGTGTTTGCTTACGCCTTAAGAGAGAGGGAGCGACTCACACACACATAAACACAAACACAAAAAAAAACAGGGGAAGAGACGCTAGAGGAGCAGAAGCCAGGGAAAAGAGGTAAATAAATCAAGTCAAGGTTGTAGCCTTCCTGTGTGAAAATGACGCCCGTCTGCAGCGCGAGGGGTAGAGGTGGAAACTTTTAATGCATGTGAGTTGTTCGTCATTACTGCCCGACACGCCCGACACACTCATACAGTGCGCGCGCGCGTGTGTGAGTGTGTGTGTGTGTGTATGTGTGTTTGGGATCGACGGAGGAGGTGAAGAGTGATGCTTTAAAATGCCCCTCCAGCTGTGCGTTTGGGAAAATGGAGCTAGCTGTCATTTGCATTTGTAACTCAAGGACGAGAGTGACATTAACCGAGCGTAAGGGATCACTCTGACGGCACACACTCCCAAATACACACACATTTTTGTGCTGCTATTCAAATGAGTTCCTTCCGCTGGCTTTATTCAACACCTAACGTTGATTTTTTTGAAGTGTTGAAAGTATCTTTCCCTCTTCACAAGTGTTTTAATAACCTAAATCAGTGGTCCCTCAATTTGAATAAAGGGATTTGGTGTATTAAATAGTTAATGTTTTTATTAAATCAACTTTCTTTAATGATTATAACTCCTCAGTTTCGTCAACATAAATAAAGTGAAGATGTCTTGACGGATTCACCAAGCGAATGCAGATATATAATATCATCCTTCTTTTTTTTTAACGACTTAATTCATTTCCCATAATAGCGTTAGAGCCACAATAGATTATTTGTTATTGTTGCTAAATAAACGTAATTTATAGTGTTGGTAGATTGCTGCTAGTCCGACCCGTTAATGCAGGTGCGGGCCTCAAGCGGGAGAGCAAACAGATTATTGACCGCAGTGAAAATGTTGTTTTTGAAAGGCTAAACACCAACAAATATGGATTGAAGCAGAACATTTTATTCAATTTTGCTACTAAGTACCAAAAAATATGTATCTTTTTGTATAGTTTTATATACAGACTTTTGTATGAGTTATCCAGTAAGTGTGTTACTATGATTTTCACATGTGCAAATCATATTTCGACAACCTAAGAGCAACCCCTCCTGTGATCTTTGGTGCCCTCCTAAGGGTGGCCTGG
>CAKAOI010051590.1:16356-29299 GCA_916701655.1 Sebastiscus albofasciatus
CTCTGTAGATAGGGACCATATGTTCACTGGCTTAGTGTTAAAATTGACTCTTTAAGTGTTGGATTAACACTGGCGATTTTGCTGTGTAGTGTTGGTAGATTGCTGCTAGTCCGACCCGTTAATGCAGGTGCGGGCCTCAAGCGGGAGAGCAAACAGATTATTGACCGCAGTGAAAATGTTGTTTTTGAAAGGCTAAACACCAACAAATATGGATTGAAGCAGAACATTTTATTCAATTTTGCTACTAAGTACCAAAAAAATATGTATCTTTTTGTATAGTTTTATATACAGACTTTTGTATGAGTTATCCAGTAAGTGTGTTACTATGATTTTCACATGTGCAAATCATATTTCGACAACCTAAGAGCAACCCCTCCTGTGATCTTTGGTGCCCTCCTAAGGGTGGCCTGGACCCTAGTTTGGGAACCACTGCCTTAAATAAACAATATTAGGGACGCAGAACACAAACCCTAGTCTCCAATGTCAAAGTTCTTTTTCACGTCCAACCAAACACAAAATAAACAAACAAACAAAAGCACCATATTGCAGCCTGAGAGCAGCTGCCATCTACAGCGCTCTTCCTCAATACTGGACCAATTTCAGAAATTGTTGTCCCTAATAGTTAGTTAGACACAAAAACATGGGAAAATAGGTTGAAAAATACCAAAGTTACCCTTTAAGTTTCCTCCAAAATATATTTTTGCTTTGAAAATAAATGAGCAGCTTATGAACATGATTTGTACAAGACGAGGTTGCAGTCATTCCCACAAACCCGACTCACCTAAAGATGAGGCAACCAATCATTTCAACACGGAGGTCACCTAGAAAATCATTAGCAGTAAAAGAGGAAAACACTTTTGTCGGGTCATGTACACTTTATTTATATCCCACATGTCGTACTAAATGTGCCACAAAAAAAAGAATATGCACTATAAAAGGAGAACCAAGGAACAAACATTGCGAGTGATTAGCTGAACAAATGGTCTCCCTTTATCCAAAAACACAGGATCAGTAGAGAAGAAGACAGAGATCAAGAGAGATTAAGAGAAAGAGCTTAACAAAGTGAACATTAAGAGGTCAGATATTGTATAATTAATCAGAGCTCTGCGAGGAAGCGACTGCTGTGTACGAGTCTCAGCGATGATAAAACATTCACACATCACTTCCTAATAGGTAAAGAGCACAGAGCTTAAATCCAGCGTCGTTGCTGCCTCAAGGTTTACTTTTCATCACGGACAATTTAACAGCAATTTGAACATTCCTGTGATTAATAACAGCGACCAGGGACACGAGTGGGTTCAGTTACTGTGTGGTGTTAACACAGAGAAAGGCTTAGTCAAGGCTTTTGCTCGTGAGAAATGACAATGTCTTGTTTCTCTTGCTTTGCTGACTTATAGGACTACAAAAAATGTACACAAAACTGTACTTAGCTGGAATATAGTGAAGTGATAAATGCTGAAACCAGTTTTTCCAGAAGCAGTGTCGTTAATTTCAAGCTTTTAATATGTCAGGGCACTGTTGGACTTTAAGATCAGTTATTGCCCGGTCAGTGAGGTCCTGTATTTTAGTTTTTTTTGGTGTAATATTTTATGTTGTTGTTGTTGTATTTTACTGATCAGCCTCTAAAACCTACACTGTAACTTCCTCTTCATCATCATCTGTGCTAGGGTTAATGTAGTGACTACTCGCAGGGCTAAATGGCGCCGTTATTATTAATCCCACTACATTAAGTTTGGCAAGACCCGCCTTGCGTTATAGCATTCAAGTGCCAGGATTGGTGTCCATGCTTGTGCGAGGTACTATACCAATGGGCTATCCTGACCTCAACCACTCAAGGTCAATGTCTAACCTCAACCAGCTACACAGGGTGGATCTTGCCAAGAAAAGCGGTGGGATTCATGATTACACTAGCTGGTGCCTTCTCAGGATTTCACACCATGTTTAATCAATAAAGAGTTATTAATAGGGATGCACCAATAACGATATCAGGCAGATACTGACTCAAATAGCTGGATTGGGTATTGGTGACAAAAGGGCCGATCTATTCAATTCAGTTCTATGTTTATATATTGTATGTTTAGGTTTTGACAAATTTACCTGTTCATTTTTAAAGATCTTTTACCAAGTTGCTGGAGTATGATTTATTATTTTAATACAATTCAGTGAATTTATATCTATGTATTTATTTGTTATATTTTGTCTTACAAATTTAGGAAAGCAATTTTTAAGTCAGGCCTGATGTTGTCTTACACATAATAGAATGATCCCACTCACTTCCACACAGTGAGGCATACAGCTTATTGATTAAACACTGGTATCAGATCGATACTCGGTATCGGCCGATACCCAAAGCCCAGGTATTGTATCAGGACTGAAAAAGTCGGATCGGTGCATTCCTAGATATCAAGAGGCAAAAATGAGCACTCTAGATTGGCAGGTCGCAAGCTTATTAGATCGGTCACTAGCAGGACAAAAAGTACTTAGTCTATAAAAAAGTATTACTTGTAACATGGAGTCTTGCGTCATAACTGTCGTCCCCCACCCCCGGTGCCCTCAATGTTAAAAAAATGCTGCAAAAGTGCCCTCTTGGATGCCCAGATCGTATAAAATGCCTTTTAAGGTGGCCCAGTGTGCAAGAAAGTGTGATAAAGTGCCCTCTTGGGAGAAAACAGAAAGCACTGCCATATTAGATGCCCTAAAGGCTAGAAAAACGTACTGCATGATGGTTTACTATTGGTCAATTGTGCAATTTCATGTGTCCAAATTCACCAAAGTTGATCTTGAAGTGAAAGATTTACCTCGACCCCTGCGAGCGAATTCACTGAAATTAGTTGACTTTCTCCTGATGGCTGAAGAAGACGAGAGAAGACTGAACTATGACAAACAAGGAAAACCTTCTCACTGTACAGAACGGCTGCTGCATCATCATAATAATGTTGTACAGAAAACCGTGAAGGTAAGCTCTTTAGGTACAGGAAATTACAAGGCATATGCTAACCTGACTAGCTCAGCCACTTTCACCCACCTTAGACAGCACTTCTCACTAATTACTAATGCCTTCTACATTGTACTTCATATTTTGCTTCTCGGGTCTCTAAAGAAAGGTAGATTCTATGAGAGAAGTTTGGGTGGTTTGCTGACTAAAATGTTATAAATCAGTTAGACCTATAAGCAAAACGTTTGTGTCTAATCTGTCATGAGACTATTTTAGAAGAGAGGACATGCAGGTAAAATGTAGGACATCTACAACACCCCCCTACCGACTGTAATAGACTACTTTCACAGAAGATAGAGGACTCTCTGGTAAACAGACTTAACACTCACAGTGGCTGAGAATATTAACTATCCTTTAATAGAAACCCCTCTCTCTGTAAGTAACTGTTTAAATTGATGATTTCAGCAAACTGCAGCGAAGGTGCAGTTGTGTGTGCGTTCCAGTCCTTCTGACAGCAGCATTTTATTTTGCCCGAAGCTAAAGTCTGTAAGGCTTTTTTCACTTCGCCATCTGAGCCTTTTTCCTCTGTAGACAACATTAGTTTATGATACAGTGGGTCTTGGTGGTCCACCCAGGTGGACTATTTATATCCCCAGCACTGTAACAGCACAGCTGTGTAGTTTGATTGGATTGTAACCTTTTTTTAATCAGTGGATAAATATTCGGCACCACAAATCAAATGCAAAATAACCCGTGGAAATTTAATTTGACTGTTGTTTATGAGTCAAAGCAACATTTATTCACTGCAAAGAAGTGTCAAATATGGTTGGTAACAGTGTTTCTTCACAGTTTGGGTATCTTTCCTGCCATATTTGTGAATTATTGGAGTCAAAATATCCAAATACGGTCTTTGTTTAGCTGTTTGTATTTTTGTTCCTTTGGTTGTATCTCTGGGGGGAGTTTTCTTGCACTTATGCAGTTGTTTGTTTGTTGGTGACAAAGCCAAGATGACAAGGAGTTGGGATGAGTAATTGGCAGACTGTGATTGGCTTAGACACCTGTCAATCAAGCAAAGTCTGGCCAAAACTCTAGAAACAACACCAAATCCAATCAGGCTGTTCTCATACACCGTTCGTAGCTATGCCTACGAAAAGTAATGTACTGCAATTCGTATATATATCCCATAAAATCAATTTGTAGGTAATCCACATAAACCAGGAAGTATAAAGAGCGACAAACGCCGCGTAGGGAGGAGGTCAGGGTGGATGTGTGGGTTTAAAAACACTAGACTTTCACCCAGGAGATGACTGTTCGTATTTCATTTCATGTGAAACCAGAAGTCAAAGTTGATTTATTTTTCACGTAACTTCCGTAACCTAATCTAAGTAGTTTTGTTTCCTAAACCTAACCAAGTTGTTTCCTGTGAAGACGGAAGTTTATTTTGAAAAGACTGTATGCATTTAACGTATGTATGGACATTCGTAGGAAAACGCATGAAAAATGAGGAATAACTTTTTGTAAGATATAGAAACCGTTGTTTGAGGATACGTTGATCACTTTGACGTGATCACAGCACTAGATGAAAAGTCAAAGGATCACCAAAGTCAGTATGGTTCATCCTCAGGGAAACATGAATGTCTGTACCAATTTTCATGCCAATCCATCCAATAGTTGCTGAGACATTTCACTCAAAACCACTAATGTTAACTTCATGGTGGCGCTAGAGGTAAAGTCTGGTATTAGGATTCACCTTCTGGGGACCATGAATGTCGCTACAAAGTAGTGTGTCAATTCATCTTGTACATGGTGAGACACTTCACTGGATAAGTGAAAACTTTGACCTGATGATGGTGCTAGATGAAAAATCAGGATCACCAAAGTCAGTATGGTTCATCCTCTGGGGAACATGAATGTCTGCTCCAAATTTTCTGGCAGTCCATTCACTAGTGAGACGTTTCAGTCTGGACCAAAGTCTTGGACCTACAGAGATTTCCGTCCCTAAAAATCCAACAGCAATGTTTATTTCAAGAAAGGATCTCCCTGTAACTTCACATATAATCCACAGACTTCACTGTGAACAGCTTTTACCAGGAAGTACTTTCTTCTGAAGAAGTAATCTCACTGCAAGCGGAATACTTTTGATATGAGTGCACTCTTATGTGATGTTCACAAAAGATGTCTGCAACAAAAGTCTGACAACTTATCAGTTTATGTCAATCCATTGACAGCAGATTCTGGTGTGCCAACATTTCGTTCCTACAGCACTTTACAGTGATGTTTTAGAACGAGAGCTGCCAGGTCCTTGCAGCACTTGTGAGTCAGACACGGAGATAATGATAACAGATATTCTGCTGCTGCTTGAATAAAACTTTTAAAATTGCCAAGACTATAGGCAACAAAAACAAACAAAATATTGAAAAAGAGAGTGAGAGTAAAGGAGTGGAGGTTAAAAGGTGAGGATTGGACAACAAGACAGCTCTGTCTGGCTGTCTTCCTCTCACCATCTAACACCCCCACCTCCGTCTTATTTTAGCCTCCCTCTATCCTGCAGGCTCTCCGTGTCTGACTTCGGCGCTCGCTTTCCCTGTCTTTCCCCACGATGCCGACAGTCTCTGAAGTTCATTTATTCGGATCCTTCTTTTCTCCTCTCTCTCCGTTTGACTCGGCTGTCTCTAGTCAGATACCTAACAGGCTTTCTAAGAGTTGCCTGAAAGCGAAAGTACCACTTTTATGTCCTGAGAGGGAGAAAGAGACAGAGATGAGAAGACAGACAAAAGGAGAAACCGATGCCTTGCGGGAGTTTCCTAACATTGCTCAGCAACGGAGTGTCAGGAATATCTGTCGAGAGTAGCGCCTCGCAGAGCCGAGCTGAACTGAAAAATAGGTGTGTGCGTTTAGAGAGAACACAGTATGAAGCTTGTGTATAATTTTGGGTTGTTTGTGGCACTTGAAGCACATCCTCACACTAAAAGGTTGATGTAATTTATAGGTAGAAGTTGGGCTGGGTATCATTTAAATAATTACAATACCAGTACCAACACCAGTACTGATACCAATAGAGTACTTCATTTGATACCCATCATTTTGGTGGCATCTCGCCACGCTGAACTGCCAACTCTGTCCCACTAATGTCTAGTTCATGCTACACAACTTTAGCCCTGACTTTCCGCTCCCTGACAGTTTTCGGAGCTCCCCGACTAACGCCTCAGATCAGAGGAAAATCAGCGTTGGCTTGCATATCGGCGCTCGAGTGTCATGTGTGAACTGTTCAAAGACACGAGCCAAGAGGCTCGCCGACGCTCGCAGATCCCTTGCAGACACATTCCAGATATCTAGCATGCTAAATATCTGGACCTGTCAAGGAGTCCAGCCACGAGCTACAGCCAGTAAAAGCGTAAGACACGGTTTGATGGGAAACCTGGGGGAGGGAGTGTCGCCTGTAACAATAGAGTGCTACAGGAATGAGTCAGACCCAGAAATGAGTTAGCATTTTAGCACTTCTGGTTCCCTCATCTGGAAGTCAAAGTTTTTAGTTAGATGTCATCAATAAATATCAATATCTAATATATATTGTGAATTTTGAAGCCTTTATATGTCTTAAAAAAGGCGGTTGCTAACAAGTGGCTAAATGAGACTACTAAAACACCATCACTCCGACTCGTCCGCCGTAACAGCCTTGTTGTGTATACTCTCGCTCATGTGACCGTGGTGTAGTTCGTTTATAGCTGGACAAAACGTGTAAGTATCATAAACGTTTGTTTGCCACAGAGCTCATTTTCTGCCATAATCCAAAACCCAATGGAAAAATCCCATTGGCTTTTGGTGGAGGGAATCCAGGGCAATGCTAACTTCCTGGTTGGCCTACAAAAATACATCATCCCTGGAACACTCTATAGGAACTTACCGTAGGTGTTGTTGCACCTAGAGGAATAAATAGTAAAAAAAGAGTGTGGAAATGTGTATGGTGTCTCACGTATAGTATCACGTCATTTACTGTGTATTTCTTGCGCGTGTTTTCGTGACCAAACGTAGTTCGGAGACCTCATCGAGGATTCCTCCCGGTGAAAGATCTTGTAGTGTGAAAACGACTAAAGACTCCCGATTACAAGACAGCAAGTTGTGTAGTGTGAACAGTACAGCGATCTGATGACTTTGAAAGACTTGTAGTGTGAAGCTTAATGTGCTCGACTTCACACTCTACAGACTGTATGGATTGTAGCTGCTGCAGTAGTGGGCCAATCATACATAAATCGAAGTACACTTGCGGTGATTGGCTCTGTGCAAAACCATACAAATAATATTTTTTTCCTACATCTGGGGACAAAAAGGATCGAAGCCAGGTATTGTTTGACAGGAGAAGTTTCAATACTACTTGGTAATGGGTTATTTCAGTCGATACCTTAAAGGTATCGAGTACCGATACACAGCCCTAGGAATAAGTTACCAACAGAAACACATAAAAAAGCAGTTATATATACACTTAAGATGTTTCTCTGCATGATCACACTTTAAAAATAAAAGCTAAAGCAAACAGTTTTGTGAGGACGTCTGACCTTGACTTTCTTCCTTGCTGTCTCTGCTTACCTGTTGACATCACATCCTGTCTCCTGTATCCCATTTCTTAATTCAGGACTCTTGTGTGATTGATGTTTTAAAAGCCAGAGCAGCTCATTGTTTTGCATATATTCATTTTCAGCGCTGGAGTACGAGGGTTTGTATTTCCTGCTTGATTTGTATGTAGGGCCCTAATGGACTCAGCGATGTGTATGTGTGTGTGTGTGTGTTTGTAAATCTATATGTAGCTGATTTAGAAATGCCTCCGGTAGCTAATAACAGAAGCTAATGGCTGAAATAATGATTGTTGCAAATGGAACTGCCGAATGCTGTTCTTGTGTGAGTAAAGGAGAAAGACTGGTGCCGTTACTGTCTGTGATACTACAGTACTCGAGTCAGTCATTACAGCTTGATCAATGTCTCATGTATGAATAAACCACTTGTACTACAGCTTCATTTACAGCCCACACTACTGTATATAAACAGGAGGTCATATCTTTAGAAGAGCTATTAATGGAGTTAGTGAACAGTTCCCTCTTCTCCTTCAGTTAGGGGTGAGCAGATCAATACCTAAAGTATCAATACTGCTGATGCTAAGACTTGTTTATTTCACATATTCTCTAATTTCTTTAACACATTAACGCAACTTGTGATTTTTAGGTTGTAGTAGGCAGTCAGTTTTAAAGCTAGAGGGAAGATATTAGTTTCATATGAAGCTAGGAAACCTCAGGATCCATTGGTACCAACCATGTCATACTAGCTTGTTGAGAAGGAGGTTAAATAGCGCTTCAAACTTGCGCTAAATTTTGGTGAGGAAAAACTGGCATGGCCATTTTCAAAGGGGTCCCTTGACCTCCGACCTCAAGATATGTGAATGAAAATGGGTTCTATGGGTACCCACGAGTCTCCCCTTTACAGACATGCCCACTTCATGATAATCACATGCAGTTTGGGGCAAGTCATAGTCAAGTCAGCACACTGACACACTGACAGCTGTTGTTGCCTTGTTGGGCTGCAGTTTGCCATGTTATGATTTGAGCATATTTTTTTATGCTGAATGCAGAACCTGTGAGGGTTTCTGGACAATATTTGTCATTGTTTTGTGTTGGTAATTGATTTCCAATAATAAATATATACATACATTTGCATAAAACAAGCATATTTGCCCACTAAGGACGACCCGCTCCACCCACTGAGCTACAGCCTCCTCAAGAGGGTATGACATGCAGCAAAGGGCCTCAGGTCGGATTCGAACCTTGGGCCGCTGCGGTTAGGACTCAGCCTTGTTTTGAGTATTGATGCTAGTGTCTGTCTGCATGTGTGCAGCTATCACCTTGTTAACTCAGAAAACGAATGTGTTATTTACCACGAAAGAGAGACTTGCGCTTGAACATGCATATGATTAAGTAATAAACAGAGAAATAAATTCTTAATGTTCGTTAGTAAAAAAGTTTGGGTATTGGCATCAGTGTGAGTGATTCTGGCCCCGGTATTACGTGGTATCAGATCAAAAGGAATTGTTGTGGCACCGCTTCCTTTAGTAACTATAATCAAAGCCTCTGACAAAGTAGTCCACCGTAGCTGCTCTACTTTGAGCTCACATTAAACAGCAACCTGCAGCTTTTCATACTGTGAAACGGTAAATAAATAGCACAAAGTGTACTGTGTGTTTTGTGACCTGTGATGTTGTGATGCTGCGGGGCATATAGGCATACAGTGCTAGTGATGGACTGAGTTGTGTATTTCAAGGTGAGAAAAAAAGGCAGAGCAATAACAACGACGAACAAAAGCAGGAAATAGAATAAACGAGCAGTAGAAACTGGAATCACCTGATGAGAGAACAGAAACTGCAGAGCTGCCTAACTTACTTACTGTTAGTCATGGTTTATGGCAGTTAGATCATGAGTCATGAACATAAGAGAAATTTTGGCTATTGCTTTTGCTGCCTCAAGACATAACTACTGTGTTTCAGATATTGGCATTCAGAAGAGAAAAAGAAAAGATAGAATATAAAAACATGTTATTTTTTTACTATTAAAATGATGACTAAATGTGATTTTGGTTGGCCCTTATCTTTAAATGTTTAGTACTATATGGTGTGCTATAATGGGATTAACTCATTTGCGTTGAAAGAAAGTTGATCTTCAAAAGAGTTAATAAATAAAGCCAGATTGTCTGTTCAGTGATGTTTTTAGTTTGTTTTTTTCGGGGGATTGGCTCCCGGCCGATGAGCCTCAATATTGTTTCAAATTGCTGAGAGGTTTTTGAGAAGATTTATTCAGCCGTGTTATTGTACTGTATTTCTACTCCACCATGACAAATACACTGCCCTGATTCTTTCAATATTCCAATTCCCTTTTTCATATTTTTTATTTGTTGGAAGCAACAAAAAAAAGCAAAACAGAATAGAGAGAGAGAGAGAGAGAGAGAGAGAGAGAGAGAGAGAGAGAGGGAGAGATCAGCAAAGTGGAAAGAGAATAAAAGAAAATGGTGAGATTATAAATGAGTGTCTCAGCCAGACCCCAAAGATACAGAAAAAAAGACTACAAAGAGACGCAAAACAACTACAAAGGTATGCAAAATGACCACAAAGATGCACAAAACAACCACAAACAGATGCAAAACAACTGCAAAGAGACGCAAAACAACCACAAAGAGATGCAAAACAACTACAAAGACACTCAAAACAGCCACAAAGAGATGCAATACAACTACAAAGACACTCAAAACAACCACAAAGAGATGCAAAACAACTACAAAGACACTCAAAACAGCCACAAAGAGATGCAATACAACTACAAAGACACTTAAAACAGCCACAGAGAGATGCAAAACAACTACAAAGGTACGCAAAACGACCACAAAGACACACAAAACAGTCACAAAGAGATGCATTTTAAATGTCTGTGTCCAGGGGCCCATTGAGACAATGACAACGTGACAACAATAATCTGTCCATGAGTGTCGGCTATTTGGAGTTACAATTAGCAGCTAATTATCAAGAAAATATTTAAATATGTTTATTTGGTATTCATTTATTATACTGAATAAACAGTGTGACTATTAATAATGTCTTATTAGGAGGGCATTAAATGTAATTATTAACACAATTTGACTCATTTTACAGACGTGAACCCCCATTGAAAAGTTTTTTGACCCGTCCCTGGTCCCAGCCCGGTCTGATAAACTGTCCCGCTCTGGCATATCTGGGTATCTGAGCCCAGACGTGGCCGGCGTCCATGGACCCGCATCGACCCACCGCATGCAATCGACCCCAGCCACAGTAATGGAAATGGCCGTGTGTGCCTGGGTGTGGGTTTATGTGTGTGGGTGGAGTGGTGGCGGCTTGGCGGAGGCAGAAATTAGTCACCTTTGCTGCTGAGAGCATAAAAAAACAGCCACCAGCTAATGGCACTCCAATTAATGCACCGGCGCTGCAGTCTGAGTTTCTGCTCACAGCCTGTTTAGTCTATCAAATGTTTTTTTCTCTCTCTCTCTCTCCCTCTCTGTTACTCTCTCCGCTGAGGCCAGTAGTATTTGTGACAGAAGGAGGTTGTTATTATTATTATTGTAAGCAAAGAGCAGCAGCGAGAGATGGAGTGAAAGCAGAAAATAAGAAATGAGAAGCGGGGAAAATGGCTAAATGGGTGTAAAAAGCTTTTTGCTTTTTTTTCTCAGCCGGTCACAGAAGTGCCAACTGAAGATTTTCTATAAAGCTGTGACTTTAAAAGTGAAATGTTTTTCAGCATGAAAACATCAAATTTCTATCATAATAGTCCCGGCATATGAGGTGTCCAATATCACTCTCTTTGAAGGGGAAAAAGGAGGTCGTACTGGACGTGACTTCCATTAGTTCGTACAACATGTTCATTACTTTCCTCTCGTGTTGGGTTTGCGTTTTAATACTGTGTTCTAAAGGAAAGGGGAGCTACAAAGATGTGAAAAAGGTCTCGGCTGTTGTGCTTTGTCTTGTCCGCTGCAGCACCATAATGAGAAAGAACATGACATGACGAGAGAGGCAGCGCTACTAAAAGGCAGAGGCATGTCATGAATATTACACCGCTACACGGAGAAATCTCTTCCCGGCCAACACGAGAGAAGTTGAGCACGGAGAGAGTTTATACAGAGGATCTACGCTGGCTGGGAACAGCCCAAAGTAAAGACTGTGCATCCTCTTTAGACGTCCTCAGACCAGCCCTTGAGGACCCATTACGTCCAATCAGACGAGTGACAACGCCGAACCGGTGAACAGCAGCGAGACGGGCCCCATTTAGCGTAATGAATATCTACACGGTGTCCGAGCCCCGCGGACCGATCCCCCTTGGCCCCAAAACTAATTGCCGGATGTCGATTTTCGTTGTCTGGAGTGAGTCAACAGGAAATCGAAGTGACGAGGTGGCAGTTCGTTAAGAGATATCAATAGTGATCTCGTTTGCATGGTAACTAATGAGGCGAAGCTTCAGGCTCTTTGTTACGGGATAAGTGGAGGCCTGACAGGAAGACATATTAACCTACAGCTTCAGATAGAATAGAGTAGAATAGAAAGGAATAGAGTAGAACACCATTTCTGTGATTGGTCATGAACGTCCAGACTTCCATCTTCTGATTGGTTGCTTCTTTTTCGATAATGTTCACAAATAATATTTAGCTTTGAGTGACTCTTTCATATCAAGATCTAGACAGAATAACTTTATTATTATCACATGGGAAATGTGGTATGCAGGCGGGTAATAGACACTTAAGTCAAAGGAACACACTGATGGCATTGAGCAGCATTAAGACGTAAAAGCAAATATATTTATAAAAATAAAATTATTAAAAAATATATATACACTTAAAATAAAAACAGCTGTATATCAAACCAAAGATAGAAACACTAATATCATCCTGTATGAAATAAATTAAAATATGAATCAAATAGAATAGAATCAAATTTAACTGTAAAGACCTTTACACACCGGGGGCGTGACGAATAAACGACACGAAAGTGCAAAATACATGTTGAGAAATACTGTACATTAATAAACACTTAGAAATGTCAATTATATCTGCATATACTGTATATATTTAACTACATTTTAGTGTTATAAACCATTTATTATATTGCTTATAAATACTAAATAGGGGGACTTAAAGTAGGAACTGCAAAAAATATAGAGAAGCAGCACAAAAAAATAATCCCAGAGAAAAGTCATCGCCTCAGGGAGCTTCGTCCTGTACGTTCTCCTCCCATCATAACCTCCCTAACATTTCCTATAATCATTATCTTGGTGAAGAATATCCCAGTTTATTTATTGTCTGGATAAGTAGAGAAAAAAAACACACAAACTCCTCAAACAGCATCTGTAAACTTTCAGACCAAATCCTTCTGACAGGTAAAAAAAAAAGTTCTGTTGTGTCTTTTTTTTTTTTCTGCATCTTTGCTGTCAAAACTTTTCTTTCTCCACCAACCGA
>CAKAOI010051591.1:0-24168 GCA_916701655.1 Sebastiscus albofasciatus
TATACCCGATCTACACGACTATATCTGACTTTTGAGTATTCTGTTAAATGAATAAGTCTGTTAATTTACGCATTCACATATAGCAATAGCACATAGCAATTTTTGGTTTTTCCAGCTGTCCTTCCTGCATTTGGCAGCTTCAACTGTGTTCATTTTAGTCTGATTATGTGTTTAACTTCTTTGCATTTGTCTAATATTACGGGTTACTCTTGGTTTGTAAAATGTGCCGCTCTGCTGGCAGTAGACTTGTCCATGTCTGTGATTGATCACATGCTGCAGACACCGCCCCTTTCATGTGAACGCGCTCGTAGCCGGATTGAGAAACCCTGGGTTGATTTACCGAGTTGATAACCAGCTTCGTAGGACCGCTTAGCGTGATCTGGTTTGTTAGGGTTAGTGAAGCCAGACAACGAGAAGATACACCCCGAGTATGTTGAACTGGCTTCCTAGTACAGGCCTCTGGTGACATCTGAGCCAGTTCACTAGATGAAGATCATGAGATGCTGATGTTTGATCTTAGAATATTTTGTTCCATATGCAATTCTCTTGTAAATGGATAATCCACCAACAATGCATGTAGGAAGATGTATACACCACATACAAAGGCCAAAACTAGTCTGAATACACGCTTACTGTCTACGTTCGCTGTTCTTAACTAATGTAAGCGAGCACGTTTGTGCAGTCTGGTAATTTGACTGAATTTTATTTCACTTCATTTTTCAGACTGACACTGTGTTCATGTTTGCGGATGTCTGTGTAGGAGGGGTGACTAATGGAGCATGATTATCCCCCCAAATAGAAGTAAGACAAGGACTAATAATAGGAGTGACTTGTTTGTTTTTGTCCGTATAGAAACAACAAGAATTTAGCAATGTTGCTCCTTCTAAAACCACAAATTGTTGTTTTCATATTTCTGTCTGTGTTTATGCTAAACTAAGCTATTTACCTCCCGGCTTAGAGAGAGTCTGCAGCTTGAGATGTGGGCAGCAATTCAGAGAGTCAGGCTAGTAGTTGTGTACAACAAAGGTAAACAGCTCCCGAGCTAGCAACACACTGACTTTATCTTTGGGAGGTGTTTTTAAAGTAGGAACCAATGGGCTTGGAGCTGAGAGCCACAGACAGGAAGTCAGACAGTATTGAGAGAACACGTTGTTGGTTTGGGTCTGTACAGAGGATTTGTTGACGGTAAGAAAACAAGACAGTAGACCTCCTCCTCTCCTCCTCCTCCTCAGCTGAAGAAATCTTTGGAGATGGCCTCCACAAAGTTGGGAGCCGACATGAGGATGCCGATGGTGCAGAGGATGGTGAAGAGCGAGAATGCAACCAGACACAGCCGGTCGATCACCGCTGCAGCGAACTTCCACTCGCTGCAGACTGTCTCCTCCTCGTCCTGGCTGCGGAATCGCCCGGCGATGTATCTCACTTCCTCCAGGATCTGGTTCAGCTCCGCCTCCAGGGTGGAGCTCCCCACCGCCCCTCCTCCTCTTCCTCCAGCCTGCTCCCCGCCCACGCCGCCCCCCACTAGCCGCGAACAGAGGAGCTCCGGTTCAGACGGCGAGGCGTAGTGCAACCCCTCCATCCCCCGGAAGCCCACGTACAGGAGGTTGCCGTTGGTTACCTGCGGGTGATGTCGCAGGGACCCCTGGCTGACGCTGAGCTCAAGGCTGGACAGGCTGCCACGACGACGCTTGGCGGCGTTGTGGCACGCCAGACGGACCTTTGCCTCGCCAGGACGACGCATCCGCAGGAACCAGGCGCACCAATTCAACAAAATCACACGGGTCTGAAGAAGACAAAAAGAAGAAGAAGAAGAAGAAGAAACAAAAAAGAAGAAAATGAAGAAGAAAAGAAGAGGAAGAAAGAGGAGAAGAAGAAGAAGAAGAAGAGGGAGAAACAGGAAGAAGAAGAATAAGAGTGTACTTATCTGAAGTTGACTTTACAAAGTGCGAGTCAAAAATATTTACATAAAAACAAGTTGATTAAAATTCATTTATGCAGAAACGTGTTTATGCGGAAAAAATGTGCAGCTTGTACATGAGAGAGACGAGTTCATGTGTGACATGTGTGTGTGTGCGTGTGCGTGTGTGTGTGTGTGTGTGTGCAGCAGATAAAAATAGAGCATGAATAAAGTGGATCTGTGGCTGCTCAGCTCTCAGAGGAAATCTTCTCCTACAGTCCAATATTTCACTTCACACTGGGCTCATTAAATATTTAGCTGTGACACCAGCAACACTTGGCTGCTTCAGTCTGGTCACTTCTGACAATAAGGTGGAGTTCAGACTGCTGCCATCCTTCTTTCTGTCATTCTCAGTGGACTAGCTCAGGTTCCTTTCCTTCCCTTCACCTTTCTATCCTTGCTGTCTATTTCCCTTTCTTCCCTTTCCTTTAGAGTGTACTCAGATTAGTTTTCTTTTCTTTTTAGTGTACTTGTATTCCCATCCTTTCTTCCATCCTTCCTTTTCTTTATAGTTTATTTAGACTATGTTTCTTTGACACACTGACTCTCCTACAGTGAAGAAATGGCAACGCTACTTTCTCTTTTCCCGACAAAACAAACTGAGTCTGTCCTCACTCAAACCGACAGTAACTCAAAATTTAAAGTATGATAAAAAATTATATTAAAAAATACATTATTGAACATCAGACTTTCTGCTGAGTCATGAGTTAGTCTGTCCTACCAGGAATAATGCAACATGTTATATTTAGGGTTGTGAATAGATTAAAATATATAATCATGATTAATCTCATGGTTGTCCATAGTTAATCGCAATAAAGGTCCAGTGTGTAGGATCTGGCTGTATCTTGCGGTGAGGTTGCAGATTGCAACCAACTGAAGCCTCTCCCGTGTGCCAAGCGTGTTGGAGAGCATCGGTGTCCCTCTATAGAGCTAGTTAGAGCAAAGCCAGTGTGTAGAGTGTGAGTGTACGTGGGAAGTGAGTGGTGAAGCAAGAGAGAGAGAGAGTGGCAGCGATTGGAGCGAGTAACATTATCGACTCCGGTCCAAGCAGTAAAAGTTAACAGTGTTTGGTTTGTCCGTTCTAGGCTGCTGTTAAAACATGGCGGAGCAACATGGAGGACTCCCTGAAGAGGACCCGCTCCCTATGTAGATATGAAGGACTCATTCTAAGGTAACGAGAACACAACCATTCTTATTATCAGGTGATTATACACTAAAGAAAACATACTTATTAACATTATATTCCATTTCTGCCAATAGATCCCTCTAAATGTTACACACTGGACCTTTAACGTGTTATTATTCCGTTTATTTTGACAGCCGTAGTTACATTATATTTGTATATATATATTTATGTATATATATTTTTGCGCCTGGATACTAACAGAGCTGTCTATCATTTGAAATTTCTCTATACTTCTGCCAAATTGGTACCTCAGCTAAATAAAATACCGTCTAAAACTGATTCAAATCAGGAACTCTTTGATCAAGTTAGCGGAGTTAGAGTGGAGGTGGATTATTAAAACCCTTCCTTAAACCATTAATATCTAATATTATTTCAATCATGTACGCACAACCTCAAAGCCACATTTTCCTTATGCTTCAGATGCCACAGAGGAGCGGTCGATTAAAGGTTAGAGACACGACTTTGTGACTGAAAGGTCAGCAGCAGTTTGATATCTGAACTGTCAGGATAAATCTGAGCAGCGAGGTGACAGCTGACAGGGACTGCAGTGCAGAGGGAGAGCAACAGATTCAGACAGGAATGGAAAACTAACCACAGAAATGGATACACGGAGAGTGCTGCAGCACCCCCTGTTTTTTCTGTAGGCCTATTGTTTAACTAAAATGGAAATTAAAAATATATATAGCCCATTAGTAAAATATTTGTATACTGTCTCTCGGAGGAATTGTAGTATTTATTCACTGACAAACAAACTGTACACACACTGCTACACCTACGTTCACAACTATAACGGTACCAACAACCCCACACACATACATGGTCTGTCGGACACTTGCTATCGTTACGCCACGCTGACAGACCGTATGTGTGTGACAACGGTGAGCACGAAGCCTCCAACAACGCTACAGCTGCTAACGTAGTGTAACCGAGCGGTCTTTAATGTGCGTTTATACTTATTTATTATGTGAAATAAGGACACGATGAGACGGAGGCTTGAACTTGCTGCCGTCTTTACTCGTTCCCATCTTCAGACTCCCCCGTGATAGTCACAGTAGCATCACATTATACACATTACACTTCCTCTTTCCCTTCACAATAAAAGCTCAGCACTCCCTTGTATTTGCTAACAGGAAGGAAGTCCAACCTGAGGTGTTTCACAAACAGTCCTCTCCATAATAAAGGTTACAGTAGCATAAACCAAACAGACACGGTCTGTCGGACACTCGCTAACGTTACGCCGCGCTGACAGATCGTATGTGTGTGACAACGGTGAGCACGAAGCCTCCAACAACACTACAGCTGCTAACGTTGCATAAACCAAACAGACACGGTCTGTCGGACACTCGCTATCGTTACACCGGGCAGACAGAGTAACGTTACGCCAGGCAGACACACAGCTGACAACCTCGCAGCTAAATGTTGCGGTGGAGACTTTTACTGGGAAAGTGGCTGCATGTGTCCTCGACACTACACGCGGCATCGCGGCTGCTACAGTATCTCTCCTGACGATGAACTGGGGACTCAGTTTTCTGTTTTGCTCATACACTGCAGCTGGCGCACCGCTGCATGGCACGCACTAATCTTGACGGTTAATAATCGGTTAATGAGGGTTGGTTATCGGTTAAAAAAAATAATTCAAAATTAGCATCCCTAGTTTACGGCAAGCGTCCATACTACTCTGGCGATTTAGAACCCCTAAAACTGAGACTTGAAAACGCTGCTGACGCCATTTTAGTTAGAACTGTGGGACTGCGTTTTAGTCTGGGTGGACGGACACAGAGACTTTTAAAAACGATGACGCAGACACCCACTTCTGCTTCCTGATTGGGTCTTATCAGTCACAATGTGTCCTTCGCTGATTCGTCACGCCCCTGTCATGTGACACTTTTCTGAAAAATAACCGACATCAGCCTGGACTACCAGTGGTTCATTCAACGCATTCAATGCTAGCTAGCTACTACTGCTGACATGCACAGGAGGCAAGTTAATCATCTAACAATTTGCGACAATTCCCGCGTCCAGCTGCGTTATCAACCCTGCACGGAGCGTATGACCAGTGGTGAATGGTCATGTGATACGTGTTTTCAGGCGTGTTAGTTTAGACAGAGATTTTTTCTGAAAAGGTGCTAAATTGCTGGTGTGGACGGTGAGATATTAGTGTGGATGCAGCCTGGAGCTGCTGGGAAGCTAAATGAGACAGATTTGTCCTTTCAGCCTCACAGCTTCACCTTCACGACTCAACAGTCATCCTCCCTCCTCTTCCTCAGCGGGAACATTCACAATCTGAACACACGTCAGAGCGGGGCAGTCACCTCCCCACCTAACCCTGACACACACACACACACACACACACACACACACACACACACACACACACACACACACCCCGCTGAAGTGAGAGCTCTGACCTTCAAAATAAATTCCACCATAATGGATGTTCTCTTGTTCAGATTCCCGGAGGGGAGAGAGGATGTTTGTGTGTGTGTGTGTGTGTGACAGAAGGTGTAAAGCATTTTTCTTTAAGCTCCAGGTTGCTGTAAAATAAATAAATTGGATGAACATCTTAACATCCAATCAGCTCTCAAAATGAAGACTGACAACTCTCGTTCAGAGCTCCTTATGGAGCCGGATGCACAGAGCAAGTATGATACTTAAGGCTTATACTCTCCTTAATGCTGGCCCACACTAAAAGATGTATCAAATCTTACCAGATGTGTAAAATGTGAGAGACCCCACACAAAACCACATGTTCTGTTAAATTTAACAGTGTCGTTCCTATAGTGTGTGGAGAGCAACGATTTGGCCACATCACACACTAACAGATTCATTCATCAACAACAAGAGTCCCCACTAAAAAAAGCTGAAATCTCACAAAATCTCTGGTGATCAAACGTGACTTTAGTGTAGACAAACATGGCGGACGACGGGCAGGAAGAATTAGTGATGTTAGTTTTTACTTTGTACTGAAAATTGACGAGGGATGGATGGATGAAGTCGTGGAGACACGTTAAATAAACACTAATCAACAAGTTGCTCCTCCATTCCTGAGCTCCATCTTACTACTACTTTATGCTTCACGTTTAGCATTAGCTCATGTATTAGCTGCGGCCGCCATGAAGACGGTGGTGGTTGTCCTTCCTTCTTCAGTCAGCTTGGTTCTCTATTGGCTAACGTTGTTTCCCACGTGACTGCGTCATCAGCTGTCCTCGGGGTTCTCCACACACAACAGGATATCCCATCGTAAATATTGAACATGTTTAATATTTATGATTTGAGATCGGTGCGGTCAGGATGGACTTCAGAGCCGATCGGCTGATGTAAAAAACACTCTTAACATACCTCACACCACAGGAACATCTGGAAGGATCATCTTTAGAACCATCAAACAATCAGGGCTACGTTTAAGGAATTCCTTAAGTATAAAACCAAGATGAGGAGAAAAGTCCCTTAAAAGTCCCCCTCCAGTGTATTTTAGCATTTCTATATTTCATATTTATTTAAGTCATTTCCTGACTAAGTTGATTAGCCACAAAGTTGGACTTCTTTTTTATGACAAATAACGTGACAAATGTTTAAGAAAGAATGTTAACCAAAAAACAGTAAGTAAAACTGGCTGGAGGGAGGGTTTAAGTGAACATTTTAAGGAAACCTTAAGGAGAACCTTTAAGGAAAATCTTAACTTGAGGTGCTTTGTGCAACCGGCCCTTGAGCTTATTAAAGCTGACTCAGCAGAATGTAGACACCATATTGGACTCCCCACAGAGAAATGAGCATACATGCGCACGCACGCACGCACACACACACACACACACACACACACACACACACACACACACACACACACACACACACACACACACTGCAGCAAAGGACTTCACAGTGGAGAGGAGAAGAGGAGGAGAAGAGGAGGAGGAAGAGGAGGGATGACTGACCCATTGTGGCATGTGTCCTCCGTCAGGGTCGTGGTGATGATACTGCAGAACCAGAACTGTAGCGATGACCGACAGACCCACGATCACCATGGTGGTTGCAAAGTACTGAGCTGAAACACAAAGGTCAAAGGTCAGTTCATATTTAAAGGGGGTTGACTTATGTGAAGCCTTACAAGGAGCTGAATTGAAGGTCGATATCAGTTTCGTCTCTGAGTGTTGTTTTGTTAGCTTGACGTGGGGACTCGAGGTGGAGACTAGTGCCGGACAAAAGAGGAGGAAAGCTGTTTGTCGAGACCCCAGAGGTGTCTTATTTACATATTATGTCCCCTTTGCCGGCCTGCGAGCCACCTGCACACCTGCTTTGTTCAGAGCTGTGAGGAAGAGACTTCTGGGTACTGCATCTGGCCAGCAGAGCTAATGGCGCATTCACAGCAAGAGCAAAGCAAACTTTTCACGCAGTGCGATTACATACAAAGTCAATGCAAAGAGGTGAACAGACGTGAATTTGCGGTGGGCATTGTAAATGGCGTGAATGACGAGTTGTAATTTTTAAACCGGAGCGAAAAATTGGTGTGATGCTGTGTGGTTAAAGCCTGTCAGCGTTGAGATTCTCCTCCTGTCGTCACTGACGTTGTTTAATCAGAAATAAATAAGGAAATAAATCTTGTACGTGTCTGTGGTCACCCAGAGCTACAATAGTACATCATATCTGTACAGAGACCGGACCAAACTCTGTGTAGAAACCACAAACTGTCTATGGTAGAAACAACAACGTCGCTGCCGTATTTATGCCTAGATAACTTTATGTTGAGTGTTGATGGAGCAGCTGCACAGCCTGGCACTGATCCATCCAAACTCCATTCAGAAAACAAGCATTTTAAAGGTTGTTTGCTTGTCGTCTTGGTAACAGACCTGACAAAGCATGAATTCAGACTTTTTACAAATCAGCATCATTCTGTAGTTATTTCAGCATCATTTTGATCTGTTTATTGATATTAAATCACAGCACAATCTGTTTCTTTTGGGATCATACCATAGTAGTGACATGTGGCTTGCTAGATACAGTCAGTGCGATGGCGCTGTATGTGAATACAGCTCGCCCCCGGGAGGGATGTTATGAACCCAGACACGACGGCGTTTGGTTTTCTGACATGTCTGGGAGTTCCACAACATGTACAAAGCAGCAACAGAGGTTATTTCTTCCTTTCTTGATGGAGGAAAGAAAAGTCATTGTGATCTATGGATACAAGCTCCTCCTCTCTGGTGTGTCTAGAGCGAGTAACGCATGAATGAACTCAAATGATCCTGGCAGTCCAACTTGTGCGAGTAAAGTGAGGCTAAAATTCGCTTCGCTCTTGGTGTGATCACAACATAACAGTTAGCTGTTGAAGGTCAGTAAGTATGTCCAACCTGCTTGTTAAACCTCATTTATATTTTTCTGCACGTGTTAAATACAGAGGGTGTGACCGTGTGGTGGCTTCAGAGTTGTAGAAGTAATGTAATGTTAACTGATCTAACTTGGAGAAGTAGCCTACTGTACATATTTCAATTATTAATAAGTAAAGAGTGATGGATAACACTTTCCACTCTTCTCTAGTGCAGACTTTCACTTTAAATCCATCCAAAGATGATAAAGATTCTGGCTAACTCTATGACGATGACAGAGAGATGACTCAGGTGATGGAGGGATGCTGCTCTATCAGTGAGGGTCTCACCTATGAGAGGAACAGAGTCAGATGTCGCCGGCATGATCTCAGCTACCAGCAGCATGAAGACGGTCAGAGAGAGCAACACTGTGATACCTGCACAGAGACAAAGTCATTATTTATACTTTATCCACAGAGTTTAACATGCTGCGTCCTCTGGATAAAGTTAATTTCTAGTGATCAACCACCCTGTTTACTTTCTACAAAGTTTTCAGTATGAATATCCTTCAGCTCTTCGTGTATGAGCTGAATATTCTCTGCTCTTTGGCAGCAGAGACGGCGAACAGCTGCTGAACTCAGGACTGGAGGAGGTATCAGCGAAAAGACAGATATGAGATAAAAGGATGCTTCTATAATGGAAGGACGAATCCCCCGGACGGAACATGATGATATGAATCTGTGTTGTGTGGTTTGTTGCCTCTGTGGAAGTTAGAGAGGAGGAGATTTCACAGGCTCCACCGACTGAACAGTTAAGCTCCTTTCCTTAAAAACGAAACTTTAGTTCACAGACAGAAAGGTGTTTGTGGTGACGCTTTATGGATTTGTTTGTTTTTTTCTTGTATTGGGGCAGAGGCAAAAATCTCAGGGGCCGTTATAATGAAACCTGGAAAAACAAACCTAACCAAAAAAAAATCAAGAGCTTAATACGTGACTGGCTAAAGCAGCTTTCCGAATGGACGTCAACAAGGTCATAAAACTTTTGGGAAATTCCTGTGCAGCATTATCCAAGTGTGAAATCCAAACACAACTATTTTCACTAACCTATTGCTAAACAAAGCATTTCTGGATTATCCTCCCACGAAAGGAAACATTTGTGCATACAGTACACAACAAAATGTCTTTTGGATGAACTCTTCCTTTAATGTTAAATGTGTGTGTCACAAGCAGTGACAGCAGCGTATGGTTTCCACCCCAGAAAAACAAAAAAGGATCAGTATCAAAAGTTTGTTTTCATGTTATTACATCATATAAAATGATCACGTTATAACAAGAAACTAAAACCTCCAGCGAGGTCACCAACACAATGAGCTTTAATTCTGTTAACACCAACGTTACGA
Source organism: Sebastiscus albofasciatus (assembly GCA_916701655.1). Classification (NCBI taxonomy): domain Eukaryota; kingdom Metazoa; phylum Chordata; class Actinopteri; order Perciformes; family Sebastidae; genus Sebastiscus; species Sebastiscus albofasciatus. The sequence goes on from CAKAOI010051591.1 coordinate 9,840, forward strand.
CCGTCTTTGAGGAGGTCAGAGGTCAGAGGTTTACGCGCCACCTCTCTGCCTCATAAAGCTCCCCAATAAAAGGAACCGGATCAATAAAAACAACAAAACACACACAAAGAGAAGCTAAATGAGTATCATCTTTAAAAGTGTCTCATAAAACCTGCTTATAGACGTGCTATTGGTCAGTCTTTCGTTTCGTTATCGTTCAATCTTATTTAGTCTCGTCTGTCTTTTAACAGATATACTTGTGTTGTTTTAACCTCCTCTTTATAAAGTGTATTATATTGTAAAATCATCATGTACTTTCTGAAGTCTGCTCATTATCAGTCGTTCAGCTGAAGAGCGACGGCCCGATGATACTCAGGTTTGATTTCGAGAGTAAATTAAATTTCCGGTGAAAGACGTCGTATCTGATCTCAGCAGCTGGAAGCCTCCCGGCAGCTTTGACTTCCTGTTTCAGGATGTTTTATGGCTGATGAGTATCGACTCAGAGACATCAGTCATCTGAGGGCTCAGCAGAGGAAACAGCCGGCCCAAATACCTCCTGCAGCCAAACACTGTTTTAAAGGGTCAGGTGAACCAAAAAAAATTATTTTCCTCTACTGGTAGTGATTTTTTTTGTTCAGGTTTAGAGATTTCAGTCTCTGAGATTTCTGCCTCAGATTGTATTTGTGATATTCACAGCTTTGAAAAGTATTTTGGATAGTCCAGATAACACACAGCTTTTATGGGGCTTCTATGTTTACAGACGTCTCTTTTCCAATGTAAGTTTATGGGAAAAAGTCTTTTTGGGCCCAATGGCATCATGTGACGGGCACAGAAGGTGTAGTACCACCGTTTGGCCACTACGAAAATTGGGATCAACGACCGGCGCTCTTCCTGGGGGGTTGCATTACCGATACATCAAAACAGGAAAGAAGTGGTAAAGCCCGCCTCTGGTTTGATTTGATTGGCTGCCGGGGCCAAGTGTGACATTGACAAGCGGTGTGATTCCAGTAGCTAACGTTAGCTTGCAAGTAGCCTCATTCAGGACAGTGGGTGCTTTCAGTCTTTGAAAATATTATAGTCTTTTCAAAGTCTCCTAGTGTGTGGTCGGCATCACTTACATCACACTGAGGTACAGCTAGTACCACTACTGTGGTGAGCGCCAGTCAGCAGCAATAAAGTTTCAGACACACACACAGCTGAGTCCTCACCCAGGGAGATCTTCTCTCCGGAGTCGGCGGGCAGCAGGAAGACGAGGAGAGCGAGGGTGGAGATGAGGACGCAAGGGATGAGGAGGTTGAGTCCGTAGTAGAGCGTCCTCCTTCTCATCACCACGGTGAAGGTCACGTCGGGGTACGGCTCCTTACAGCAGTCGTAGAAACGCTCGTTCCTCCGTCCAGGAACCTCTGCAGACAAAACAGGCAACAGCAACACTGCGGCTTAGACAAATATATATGTATATATATATTTGTCTTTATACCTCCACATTTATTTACTTATTCCTCTTTATATGTCCACATTTATTTTCTTATTCTTTTATTATTTTTCTTATTAGAAAACAGAAGATAAATAAAGCCACTGTGTAGAAAATAAAAACAAAAGCCAGATAGCCATTGCAGCAGAGTCAGAAAACACTTGTTTGTAGAAAACAGATGATACATAACATTAAAAGTGTAAGTCAGGGAGGAATGCTCCTTCACACGACCTGCAGGAACAAGGCCATTTCATCTCAAATGGCTCAGAAAGGTAATTTATTCCTCCACAGGAGGAGAGGTATTTAAACATTTCACAGGAAGTCAAATCCTCCCCTGGTGCTGCTGCTGCTGCAGGGAGGCGTGAAGCCGCCTGCTGAGGACGACTAATGAGGCCCGCTCACGTTTTAGTGCTGGAATAATAATCTGTTGCCATAATGTGTATGCCAGTAATAGATTCATAACAAAAATCCAAAACAATCAATAATGGATTTTAAATAAGCACACATGGTGACAGGATTATTACCACAAGTAGCAGAAACAGAGCCTTTTTACTTCTCTCTTTATCTGTCTGTATCTACAGAGACCCTATGGCCTTCTGCCTGGATTTTCTCTTTTCTTCTTATTTAGATTTACTCCGGATGCTACCAGGTGTCAGCAAACACGTGGGGGTACAGCCAATCACAGCGCGCAGGGTGTGCAACCCGTTCAGGTGGTCAAATACCGTTGCTTTGCTACTACGCCCCTCGTTGATAATAACACGTTAACGCAAATTCGTTTTAATGCCACTAATTTCTTTAACGCATTAACGTGGGATTTTTAGGTTGTAGCGGGCTAGAGTGAAGATACTGGTATCATATGAAACTACAAAACCTGAGGAATCCATTGGTACCAACCATGTCATACTAGCTTGTCGTGAAGGAGGTTAAATAACGCTACAAAATTAGGCTACATTTTGGTGAGGAAAAACTGTCACGGACATTTTCAAAGGGGTCCCTTGACCTCTGACCTCAAGATATGTGAATGAAAATGGGTTCTATGAGTACCCACAAGTCTCCCCTTTACAGACATGCCCACTTTATGATAATCACATGCAGTTTGGGGCAAGTCATAGTCAAGTCAGCACACTGACACACTGACAGCTGTTGTTGCCTGTTGGGCTGCAGTTTGTCATGTTATGATTTCAGCATATTCTTTATGCTAAATGCAGTACCTGTGAGGGTTTCTGGACAATATTTGTCATTGTTTTGTGTTGTTGATTGATTTCCAATAATAAATATATACATACATTTGCATAAAGCAGCATATTTGCATTGCACATTTTAAATATACATGTTAAATTCATTTTGTTGATGTGATTTCATATCATTCCTATTTACATTATTATCAAGTGTCTCTTATACTCATCTCTCTGGTCATACGACAATTGGCAAGCTAGTTTTATCTATTGGTCCAATCAGCTACAATATTCTAGTTTGTTCTTATCTTGTTCTTCTTTTTCTTCCTTTGTTGTGCTTCACTGTAGTTTCTGTGTTTTATTGCTTTGGTTGTGTTCTGTATGGTACAGTATAGAGCGTATTAAATATACTACATACTATATGGTGGCGTGGCGTGGGATGAGTGGAGGTTATTCTATAGTTAAAATAGTTTTCATCTAGTGATTATACACAAAGCTGAAGACTGACTGACAAAGCAAATCCAAATAAAACACCCACAAACTGACCTTTTATCTTAGAGCGAAGACAAACTGTATGCCGTTTAGACACTTCAACTTAGACCGCTGGTATTCAGTGTCTTTTGGCCCCAGTGAACTCCTCTCTTTCTGGTTATTTTACTGATGAATTAGTGGAAGAAGTGGTTTCTCTTTTATCCCTCTACATAGCAGAGCAGCATGCCTGGCTGCGTTTCATTAGCCCGTACATTTCTACATTGCTCACTACATTGGTTTTAATCTCCGCTATAGGTGATGTAGGGGGGAGGGGCCGAGGGGTAAATGGGAAACATGCTGCTGAGATTTTCAATTAAATTCCCTGTGAACGGCCCATTGGCTGAACAGCATCTCTGGAAGAGGCTCGCTTTCATTTCGCTGCTGCTATCTCTCTCTCCGTTTCATACTCTCTTTCATCAGCCGGCACAAACAGAGGAGCTCCAGCGCCCCGGAGGCTCTGATCTGCAGGCGGCAGGCCGACCCGCAGAGGCTTTTTAATCTGTGTGTGAACGCTACACGACGACATCAAGCGCCACAAGTTTCAATAATGTGCTGCAGACAGGTTGTTGTTTAAAGGAATAGTAACATTTTGGGAAATACACTCAATATCTTTCCTTCAAGAGTGAAAGACTGTTATCAATGTAATACAAATGTTGAACGAGACTAAATAACTTGTTAGGTTGAATTTTTTATAGTGTATGAGTTGTAACCTTGTAGAGTTGGGAAAAATTTGCCTATTTATCACAATTATTATTTTTTTTTTTACTATTTGGAAATTCATTTTTTAGCGAGCCGAAACAAAAAAGTAGACGCTACAACTGTAGAGCAACCATATACTGACATTTATGTTAAATGCATTCAAACGGCCCCGATGGAGCTGACCATGGATGTATAAAGAGAACAGAGCTGACGGGAGAGCTAGAGACTACCTTGGAGAAGTTAGAGGAAGTATACACGTTTGACTACGTCCGCTTTTCAAAATAAGGTGTTAACAAAGGGAACTGTATATACAAAATACATATATGGAAATAAGATTGATTGATTATATTCACCAGAAGTATAAAACATTACATGTCCCTTATAAATTAAAAAGAAAATACCACTAATTTGTGAGGGAAATGTCTTTATTCTTTGATTTTTGGGTTGCTGGAATTTGTTTTATAAATAATCCCTGACAATGACTGATATATTTGACTTCAGGACTACATACATGCTGAAATCAAACATTTTTACTGGATTAATTTAGATATTTTCCAAAGTAAAAGTCCCTAGAAGTGTATGAGTCAACTTTTTCCCATGGTCTAGTGTTAAAAAAGTTAACAAAAATCACAATAAATCGTAATATCGAATCGCAATACTTAAAAATCGCAATACATATCGAATCAGCACCCAAGTATCGTGATAGATAGGTGTATCGTCCCAGTCCTATTACCCTGTGACCTCCACGCTCACTGTCTCACGTGTTTCAGGCTCAAACTATTTCTTGTTTCTAGTCTCTTCCACCTGATCCTCTCCTGTTGTTTGCTTTATAACACAATGTGCTCATTTCAAAACATCAGGGGAGAAGCCTTTCTCAATCATTTTCCTAATTTAATGAATGACATTATTTTGATTTTGATGTAGTTTAATGAGGAAAAAGATGCACGACCAGTAGATCTCCAGAGCTTCACGTGTAATCCTGTGAGAACACATGTAAACACGCAGTAGATGTGTGCGTGATCAGGCCGCTTTATGACTGTATTAAAACATTAATCTGTGTGTCAACATCTGCCTCGCAGCATCGCATGATAAAATCAAAGCGGGAAAAGAAATCAGAGCTGAAGTTTGACGATGTAAATGTCACTCATTGGTCACGCTTTGCTGCATGATCTGGCATTTGTGAGCGTCCGATGGTTTGAACACAGCCTGTGGGCAGCAGTTCTCCCATCAGCCTTCAGGTTCACTGAGCTGCTCGCAGCAGCAGGAGGATTTAATTACCAGCAGATTAATGGTGGATGGGAGCGCTGATATGAAACCGGTTCCTCTGGGCTGCTTCGAGGTTTTAACGGACGAGTCTGCAGGCCGCCGCGTTCAGATGTAACATCTACATCCCATCGCTGTCTGCAATAAAACTCCTAAATGTATGTGTTTAGAAACTAATTAAAACAACTTGTTTGTTTTGCCGGGAACCTGCTGCACGCTCAGTTGGGAATCTCACCGTGAAATGAGCTTCCTAAAGTTTCTTCCCTTATTTCCCCTCTAAGATTTTCCTTTAACGGCGAGTTCATATAGGGAACGGAAGCGCCACGCTATGTTAATTGTCGCGCGAGCTGAAGCCTGGCTGTTCACATCATCATCCGGGAGAACAGCAGTGAGAGAAGGAAGGGAAGTAATAAGCGTTCGTGGGATGCATATTTTATCATCTTATCAGAATCAGATCATTTATATCACATATATAGTAGATTATCAGTGTGTTTTCTTGCCAGATTCGCTCACGGCACGCAAAGAAAATAGACCAAACACTGAAACTATCGCTGTAGATCAGACAAAACTACTTGGTTAGGTTTAGGAAAACATCGTGGTTTGGGTTACAATAAGTATGTATGTACATAAGTTAAGTTATGTACGGAAATTAAATAAATATATCAAAGCTCCTGTTTTTATAAGACTAGTGTTAAATGGAACACACAGGGAGTTCATTCAGGGACTTACTAGAACATGTAACTGACGACAACATGTTCAAGTGTGAAAAGTGGAATCAACGAAATCAGACTTGTGTCCCGTTTTAAACGTGTAGCAACAGGCCAGGGGGGACTAACACAAACAAACAACTTACAAATAAAAAAATAACATCTCATTTTCCCTCTTTAAGAAGCTCATGCACTCTCACCCACGAGGTCCCACTCTCCGTTGGCGATGTATCCGGTGATGTCGGCCTCGATCATCTGCAGGTCCAGAGACCAGCCACCGTACGTCCACGAGCCGAACTTCAGGTCGCAGCGCTGAACGTCGAACGGAAACCAGCGAACATCGATGTAACAGGTGCTCTTAAATATTCCTACAAATAAAATTGATAGTTAATTAAACTTAGTTAATAGTTATTTTACTGTTAACAAACAATGAAATGATAATTAATAATTATTAGTAATGCTATAATTTCTGTTATTTTATCATTAGTTTGTGTAATATGAAATAATTAGTTTATAAATTATATATTGAATCATAGCCGATAACAATTACATTCTGATTACATTAGTATAGTATTTATTATCAGTTTATTGTTGTACACATTATAACATTTTATATACTATATTAAGTATTCATTAGTGATTACCAAATGATTCGTAAACCATCCCAGCCATCCATATAGTGTTTATAGACGGTTTACAAACCAATTATTAACCATTAACAAAGTGTTACAAATATCTATCTATGTGATGTTTATAGCTGTTTTAAAAACTATTACTCAAAGGTTTGAAAATAATATCTTAATCATTAACAAAAAATGATATATATATATATATAGTATATACAATTTTATAATAATAATAATAAATAATATGTTCAACAATAAACTGTTAAAATAAATAAATTATAGCATAACTACTAATTAGTAAACATTATTAATTATAAATTAATTAATTAATTAAATATAAAAATATATATTTATTTATTTTTTGCATATAAATGCATATAATTTTTCTGTAAATTTATAAAAAAATATATATATATAAATTTTTATATAATGACATTCATTTATTTTTATCCTTTTACTTTAACTTATTTTTTTCCTGATTGCTTTCAGAATAAGATATAAAAGAAAATTAAAATAATGTTTGTGTTTGCTTGAGTGTCAGCAGGAGATCAATATCAAATCAAAAACTAATACATGGAAAAAGTAAAGAGGCAAAATACAGAAAAACACCAGGACGAATTAATGGAAAAGATAAAACCCTAAAAGTTGAAAAAATAATTGATAGACAACAGAGGACAAGAGGATTTGTTCGACCACACGACTCTGAACACAGAATTCAGAAATAAGAACAGAAATATAACAAGATGATGCCCAGACAGAAGACTGGCTGCTGTTTACTGACTGAATTTAGATAGCGAGGGATCGAACAAACTCCATGTAGAAAAGTAGATAAAAAGTGGTTTAAAGTGGATTTTGTTTATTTTTCACGGGTAAACAAGAAAGCGTGTCTGTTCTCCCTCAGGAGGACGATGTTTGAGCTTTCCATTAACTTTGTGTGGATCAGCTGGGAAATCCAATCTGTTCCCAAGCCAGCCTCCAAAAACAAAGATGAAAGTTTAACGAGCCCCGAGAGGAATCAGGACGCTGCTGCACCACAAAGTAACCGGATGCAGCAAAGAAGACTTCAGGACAAAATAAAATATTAAGAATAAATATAACTTAGATGACACAACAGAACTAAGGAGAAAATGGTGAATAAGAATAATATGGATAACAGTTTATAAACGCAGAATAATCACAGTTTGAACCGATTACAAATGAACTTAAAGCATTCTGGCTATAATATATACAATAAATAGGGCTGTCAATCGATTGAAATAGTTAATCGTGATTAATCGCAAATTAATCACACATTTTTTTATCTGTTCAAAATGTACCTTAAAGGGAGATTTGTCAAGTATTTAATACTCTTATCAACATGGGAGTGGACAAATATGCTGCTTTATGCAAATATATGTATATATGTATTATTGGAAATCAATTAACAACACAAAACAATGACAAATATTGTCCAGAAACCCTCACAGGTACTGCATTTAGCATAAAAATATGCTCAAATCATAACATGGCAAACTGCAGCCCAACAGACAACAACAGCTGTCAGTGTGTCAGTGTGCTGACTTGACTAGGACTTTTAACCCATTTTCATTCACATATCTGGAGGTCAGAGGTCAAGGGACCCCTTTGAAAATGGCCATGTCAGTTTTTCCTCGCCAAAATTTTGTGTAAGTTTGTAGCGTTATTTAACCTCCTTCACGACAAGCTAGTATGACACGGTTGGTACCAATGGATTCTTTAGGTTTTTTAGTTTCATATGATACCAGTATCTTCACTCTAGCTTTAAAACTGAATCGCTACAACCTAAAAATCACAAGTTGCATTCATGTGTTTAAGAAATAAGTGGCGTTAAAATGAATTATTGCATTAACTTTGACATCCCTAGAATAAAGATAACTGATGAACTACAGAGAAAATGGTGAATTAAGTGGCAAGAAAAATATGGATTACAGTTTATAAGTGCAGAAAAATTACAGTTTGAAACAATTACAAATGAACATCATGCATTCTGGCTATAATATATACACAAATACATGTAATTAAAGGGTGTTTGTGTTAATAGTTCATCTAAATTTCAATTGATTTGTCCAGGTGAGAACAAACTGTGGTGGCATCGTGTCGTTTTTTATTGTTTTTTATTGGCAAACCCTTTAGTTTTCCTTCAGCTGTTTTTGCTTAGATTCATGTTATAGTTCCATTAAATCACATTTTCTTTTCTTTCATTGCTGAAACGTGAAGCCTGAACTCATCTCTGTCATCGTACACACCCCCAACTCGCACCAATCAATGTCAGCTGTCAGTGGTAATAGAGCTGTTACAGCTTTTATTTGTTATTGATTTCTGATCAGCTGATGGGTTTCCCTCCTCTTCCTGACTTGTTACGGTTCAGTCTGCAGCAAGAAAACATGTTTATGTGATGTATTTGCTTTCTGTTGCTGTTTGTGTCCAAAGAAAATATTAAAGAAAATAAAGAAAAGAAGTCCTTAATTAAAAGACGTCCTCATCTCTTCATGTTACACAGTCTTGTCTCTATCAGCAGGCTGGTTGAAAGTCATGATGAGTCTCAGTTCGTCAATGAGGACCATAACTCCTCCTGTTGGCCCCTTGACCTCATGTTGACCCTCCTGCCCGCCTTCAGACCTCCATAAAACTGCCGGCTACATTTCTGTCAGGATTTAATGGAGTCTTTCACCAAAACCCATCAGAGGAAGTGTGAGGCTCTTTACTGGGTGTTGTAACAATTTCTAATCTCCATCTGTAGAGTTTTATTATTACCACCTAGAATATTCTTCTTATGATCAACAGCATTATCTTTTTCAGTGTATTTATGATGTTAATCCTAAAATGATTATGACTATTATTTCATCCTTCTTATTTTTTTTGCTTTTGTTATATTTGTTTTGTTCAAACTCTGTATGTCACCTTGTTCTTGAATGTGACCCTTGGATTGAATGTGTTTCCTCTTTCTTTAAACTCTTTAATCTAACAGGTGAGGGGGCTTGTTAGCAGTAGGAGCGGTCTATCTAGCAGTGGGAGGGGCCTCTGGGTGTGTTACCTGGTGGCAGGTACTGGCAGTAGCCGGTGGAGTTGACCAGGATGTTGGTGTGGAAGGAGGCATCGAACCTTTCATCAGCGCTGTGGAGAGAGACGGATTATCAGTCAGTGTCCATCAGAGGTCGCCGAGTGTAGATCATAGTTTCATCAAGGTTACAGCTGATCACACACACGTTTGTCCTTTTATATTTGTGACTGACATAATCCATCATCTATAACCTCTATAACACTATCGAAACCTGACCAGGTCAGAGGTCAAGGGACCCCTTTGAAAATGGCCATGCTGGTTTTTCCTCCCCAAACTTTAGCCTAAGTTTGGAGCGCTATTATCGTGTTAACTTTGACGACCCTAGTTTTATTGTATAATACATTTAAAAAGGGGAAGAAAAAGTGGAAATGAAAGTTTCATCTTTAAGAAAACATGTAAAAACAATAATCATCAACAGTGGGTCTGCAGACTAAACTCTTCTGGTTAAAGAACACACACATAGTACCACAACACAAACACAAGGCCGAGGCTTCCTGTCAATATCAATACTTCTGATCTCCAAACACAAACAGACACACCAGATTCCAGCTCTCTGCCTTTAATGTTGTTTGTGTGGGAAACAGCTGTTCTGCTTCATTACTAAACCATAAAGGTAATGTTTATCAACGTACTGAAGGCAGCCGGTTGACTTTTTAATATTTCAAGAGACAGAAAATAGAGTTTTCCTCTTTTTCCAGAGAGTAGATCTTGTTTGGATTCTTGTTGTTGCAGCTGAACTTTTGTAGAAAAAAAAAAGTTTTCTGTCTGATATTCTGAGGAAAAGAAGCAGACTGTGTGAATACAACCTGGAGTCTTTTTTCAGTAATGTATTTACCCTAACTTTGACAAAAACAACTAAACTTTAAAATCCAATAACTGAATAATTGAATTAGAAAATATTAATGATATAAATAAAAGTTAATAGGAGTGTATTTTCCTCAGTCTATAGGTCAAGTATAAACTTGAGTTAGTCTGTCACAGTCTGTTGAAAGGAGCAACTTCTAAAATTAACGACAGTAAGATGACGTTTACGAAAAGGGTTGTGTCATGATAGCAGCAATTTAGTAGTCGATGCAAATACCAGCTGTTTGGGCCAAATCGTTGCTCTCCACACACTATAGGAACAAAATGTCATTATGTGTGGGGTCTCTCACATTTTACACGTCTGGTATTATTTGAAAAATCTTTTAGTGTGGGCCAACCTTAAGTCTGCTCCAACGTGTTCAAAAACAAAGTTATTAACCCCCTAAGACCCACAATAGTTTTTGTCTTTTTTAGGAGGGTACAGGGGGTCTTTAGGGGGAGATAGCAGGTCAACAGTAGATGTCACATAGAAGTGGTGTACATCATCTGAAAGCTGGTGTGTCAAGTTGTTCTAGTCATAAATCAGAAATAAACATGGATTAATGAATGAATGAATTACTTAAAATGAATTGTTAAAGTGTATAAGGGTTTAAAACATTATGATAGAAGTATATGATGGCCATCCCCGTGCTCTATTATGTCTCATAAGTTGTTGCAGCAATTTTTGGGTTGATACCATTTGTTACACAGATTTGGTGCTAAATTTAACCTTTTTTTACAACTTGAGAATTGATAAAAAATTATCAATAATCCCTCCAAAATACCACATTAAGACACCAAGACCTTGAGGAACACCATAGAAAAAGCCATGCTGGGATTTGGGATCAAAAACTTTTGACATTTTGAAATATCTTAAAGAATTGCATTTTTCGGCGATTGGATGGCGAGCACTTGTATTGTATAAACTGCTCAGAAACCCCCTTATTGTCAATCTAGCTAGGAAAGCCATCCATCCTCTGAATACTCTAGGTCTCTAGTTTGTGGCTGTAAAGTTTCATGAGGCTGTGATTATCCTAAAGGTCACCACAGGTCATTTTATACAGTGAGGTCAAGTTTCAAAAAATGATCTCACTACAATGAAATGGCTCCAATGGGGACTAACATCATCGCACATGAATACAGTTGGGCTCATTGGATCCACAAGAGTCTCAGCTTTACAGTGATACCCAATTTATGTAATTCAAGACTGTTAAGGGACCCCAGTATGCAGAAATATTAAAATTAATATTTGAAAATGGCCATGCCAGTTTTTCCTCACTAAAATTTAGCCCAACTTTGGAGTGTTATTTAGCTTCCTTCCCGACATGGTTGGTACCAATGAATTCTTTAGGTTTTCTAGTTCCATATGATATCTGTTGCTTCACTCTAGCTTTAAAACTGAACCTAGTAGAGCCTCTGAAAGCCTGTAAAGTCAGTCTGGATCGCCTGCTATCTGCGGGCATCACTGTTGCTGTGTATCATCCAAAGATCTGTGCTTTTCTCATCATATGTAGGAACTGGAGTTAGTGGCCGAAGGACCTTGTTGGCTAAAAGAAAAGTTATTAAGTAAAACTACAGAAAGTTTGCTGTAAAGTTGACCCGGTGCCCAGTACTAATTCAAAGGCAGGCTCTGGTGCCGTCCACCAGCCCCCTCTCATTAAAGCCAGCCAGGTCAATATCCCCCCTGACAGTGTCCCCCTCCCACCAGGATCACACGGCGCTCCTCGACGCTGCTCGGTTAATGAGCTGAAATGCTCGGCAGCATCCAGCGGAGAGCCTCCCACCATGGATATAATGCCCCCCACGGCCAGCAGCTCTGATGTGCGAGTTACTGTAACAGTGAGATGTTAATCCTGACAGGGAGAGGACATGTCTATAGCGCTGATAACAGGAGAGAATTAGCTTGTTTACTGAATCAGAACTGAGTGAGTGATCTTTGGCCTCGTTCAAGGTGTCAAACTAAAACATCCTCAATCCACCAGAGACACATTGATCCTTCGCTTTCCCCAGAAGGCACTGGGGTGTAATGATCACCCATGGAGCATCGTGTCTTTCAAATCCAGCTTTAAACTAACAGCAGAACTTTAAGAAGTGTGGTTTTGTCATGAGTGATGGAAGAAAACTTTAGTGTTTCTCTTAACTACAGTTTAGAAGTCAAGAAACTTCAAGTCTAAAGAATTTTACAAGGATGAATATTCAGTGTACAAACAAAACACATCAATAATGATTAAGTTATGTTTTTGTTTATGAGCAGTAAACTGTCAATGCCATCAGAGTGATTTCTCTCACTGACGAGCTCCGCCGTCGATTCAACCTGCTGAATCGGCTGAAAAACCTCCGACACGAGCAGACTGATGGTGAGGGACACACAAAAACTAGACCGACAGACGCTCACCGACGACCCCAAACTGTCTGACGACCGACCGTCGGCTAGGTGTGTCAGGACCTCAAATAATATTGTTCTTATTTTCCAGCAAGTTGAGTTTAAGCAAGTTTAAATTTTGTATTTTTGTAACCTTATTTTTTAAAACTTTATTCTAAAGCCACTGTGTGTATAATTTATATGGAATATTACAAAATAATTCAGCTTGACAGTTCATTCTTGACCTTGGAAAGAGCAGGTCTAGACCATACTCTATAGCTGACATGGACAAGAAGTCCGTCAGAAGAAGTGCTCAGAGTAATAGAAAGCTCCTCTGCTTATGAAGACCATGTGATACTGCTGAAAGCTTCAGAAGAAAGAGTAAGTGGACCTTGAGATTATTTCGTCTTATTTTATTTTTGAAATTACTCTAATGGCATACGTTTTTATAGAGAATTTAAATCATTTTGGTTATAAATTGGTGCCGTCTTTGCAGCCAGTTTATCTTTAAAGGTGATGAATGTGAGATTGGGAGCTTGGGAGCATTTCTGTTACCTCCAGACGGCTCTCAACATGGCAACGGCTGAGCCGGCAGCTTGCAGCTAACAGTGCCAACGGTGCAAACAACGCCAACACTGCTGACAGAGATAACTGTGTTAACCGGAAGGTGGGTGCTACGCCTCCGCTACGACGTTGTCGAATGGGACGGCGTTATCAGCTGTAACTGCCGTAGAAGAGCAGTGCAGAACGGCGTCCATGTCCTAGCCAGTGGGGCACGCTCACATGCACTAAAAGCACTGAGAAGCTCTGATTACAACACATACAGAGGGAGAGACTTCATTCTCTGCTCAGGTAGACATTACTCCTCTATATATTTACATAGACAATAGTTGTTGATGATAAATTAATGCTCTGGATATCAGATTTAGCATCTTTAAAGTTTAAAATATACATTTTACAAATAGTGGCATTAAAAAAATAAGAGTTTTTAAGAAGCAACACCAAGTTAAAGACAAACAAAGAACAGTGTTATGTTGCTGCTCATATAAATTCAGAAGACACAGTTCAGCTTCGTGGATCTTTTGTCTGCAGCAGTGAGCTGGTGTACCTGTTGTACAGCAGGATGTCGGGCCTCCAGATCTGGCTGTCGGGGAATCTGACGTTGGTCACACCTGGATAGTCGGACATGTTCCACTGCAGGTAGAAATCTGTCCAGTACTGCAAACACACACACACACACACACACACACACACACACACACACACACACACACACACACACACACACACACACACAGATATTAATGCTAATGTTCACATTAACCCTGTATCCACACTAAGATTTTCTTTTAAATGTGCTTTTTCTAGCCTCGTGTACATAGAAATTATAAAAAAAATAAAGTTGAATGATACACTTCTGGGAACTTTTACTTTGGAAAATATCTAAATGAATCCAGTAAAAATGTTTGATTTTCAGCATGTATGTAGTCAGAGATGTCCTGAAGTCAAATATATCAGTCATTGTCAGGGATTATTTATAAAACATTTCCAGCAACCTAAAAATCAAAGAATAAAGACATTTCCCTCACAAATT
>CAKAOI010051592.1:0-15362 GCA_916701655.1 Sebastiscus albofasciatus
TTTTCCCTGCTGTTCCTTTGTTTTCAGACTCATTGCAGGTGAAGCTGGGTGAGTTTCTGCCCCGGGTTCTGGACGGTTCATCTGAGACAGTAGTTCTTAAAGACCCACCCAAAGTCCATGTCAACCAGGCCCACGACCTGTGCAGTCGCCTGGCCGCGGTCATGGAGTCCATCCACAGCACCTCGATAGTCAGCGTTCAGTAAAGCCCTGAATGAATCCCCCAACAACCTGATCGAACCGTGCGTCCAAACCTGCAAGCAACTTGGCCGATAGCTCGTTCTGTGCTGACAGACTGTGGGGTTGAGACAGTTTTCAACAAGCCAAATCATGTATTTCATTTGACCTGCTGGTTTAGTATTGCACATGCATATCATTTTGACGGTTTAACATAGCAAGCTGTAAGCACTCGTTGTATAAGATAGGCCCAAATGGTAGCAGTCCACTGTAATTTTTTCTCCCATGACCCGCAGAACTGACAACAGTTATTTGTTTGTGTCTAAAACCAGGTTTTATACCTTCTGCCTCCGACTCGACTTTGAATTCATCCTCTTGGAGTTGGTACCCACTCTAAAAAGCACATTACTCCGTTCTGGTACTTCGTAGTGGCTCTGATCTTTGTCCCTAAAAACTGTACAGAGAACTGTAAAGATTTATATTGCTGTAATCAGCTTCTCGTCAAAAACCAACGCGCTGAACAAACAAGACGTCATCAGTAGGAGAACAGGGAAGCTTGAAACTCTGATTGGCACTCTGAATGTGTTTTATTGTCCGGCAAACTTATTAACTTTAAATACTGGCGACGATTGTCACTCAACTCAGCAGGATGTGACTGGATTTGTTGTTGTGTTGCTAAGCAGTGTGAATGCACAATAAGGCCTTTATACAGGGCTTTAACAAAAAAAAAATCACTAAATTTGAACTGCACAGTAACAAATGCATTTTTTAAAATATGTTTTATATTACTTTGTATTTTTCTAGATAGAAATAAAGATATCCACAGTTACTTTTATGCATAAAAACATTAATGGCAGGGCTTTCTGTACAACTTTAAAAAGAGCTGCCACGTGCTCACATGTGCAGATTGCTTTGAATCTGTGTACTTGAACTATTAAACAGTGGAAACTCTTCTTTGATTGAGCTTGACAGTGTCCTGTTGGACAGCACTTTGCTTGACAGATGTGCCTTTTCTCCCCTTTTTGAAGGGTTCTTTGTAAACCATGTCAACCCTTTGAAAGGAAAGACATGAGACAAGAGATGAAATCCTTTTTTTTTTATGCCTCTGCGCCGGTGACAGCCGTTTTGCCGGAGGAATTATGTTTTCAGGTTGTCCGTCCGTCCGTACCATTTTTCACGAACAACGTGATATCTCAGGAACGCCTGGAGGGAATTTCTTCAAATTTGGCACAAGCGTCCACCTGGACTCAAAGGATGTGCTGATTAGATTTTGGTGGTCAAAGGTCACTGTGACCTCACAGAACACATTTTTAGTCATAATACAAGAATTCATATGCTAATTATGACAATTTTACACAAATATCTAACAGAATAAAATGATGAAGTGATGTAATTTTGGACAGACATGGATGTAAACTTGACTTGATTGGCGGAGGCGTACTGTACAACCGTGAGGCGGTAATTCTATTTTTTTCTAGTGTCCCAGATGCAACGCAGTATCACGAATGAATCTTCTGAATCAGGATTTTCAGGCCAGCAACAACAGTCATTTCTGGCTGCTGATTTCACACTGCTTTTTCACTTGTACTCTGTGATGAAACTCAATAAATGTTTTAAATACTCTGTGTACTGGTTTATCATTGACTGTCTTCACTTGTGAGTTGCACCTGAAATCGCATTTTGCTGAGTTAAAGACAGGCCCATGATAGGCAACAGCAAACAATGTCTTTGTGGAGAATAATCAAATTTTAGTCAAATGATGGCCAATAATGTTAAACGTGTTTGCTCTATGAGACATCTGCCAGCTGCCAGCTAGAGGAAATGCAGAAATGTTGTAGTGTTAACTTAAACTAGTTATTGGAGCTTGAGGCAGGGCCAGAGGTCATTTTTGGTTGCATCGCAAGACATGAACATTTGGAGAGTGGCTGGCATCAACATGGATCCTGGACCTTTAATAAAAATAGGCTATCCAAATTCATAAATGGAGGTGTCTGAAATAATGTTTGACAGCAATGAATACACTGCTGTACTCGACACTGAGTTAGTGCCAGTGTGAGAGGTACTAGGCAGTGAGTGCTTTAATTGCAGACTTAATCTCAGTCTCAGTGATTTAGCTTTCCAAATATTCCTTATCAGTGTTCTTCAACACAGGCAAATTCAAAGTTTTGAAAAAGTCATTGGCTTCTTCTGAATTAAATTTAAATTCCAATTCATACAATTCTCGAAAAGACAGGGTTCGAATAATTGCTCTCCATTTGTTTCAGTCTAAACGCTAACATTTTGCCAGCCTTATCACCATTCTCAAAAGCAAATGCAAATGCTGTTTCTTCACACAAGAATGCTTGCAACTCAGACCTACAGAGTAACATTGATTTTTTTAAGATCCAGATTATTAGGATTAGTGTTTTTTCTTTCACCCCGTTGTCTCCGTTTTGCAGCAGAGAAACTAATGATTCACCCTCTAAAAGTAACTTTAAATGCCTCACATACCGTCTGTACAGAACAAACAGAATTCTGGTTTACAGCAAAACAGTGATATTTTGTTCTTTACCGATGAAACAAACTTCTCATCCCCTATCAAGGTATTGTTGAACTTCCAATATTTTGTTTTATAAGAGTTTAAAAGAGGAGACAATGTTACAGAAATAGGGGCATGATCCGATATTGATATTATTATTGTAGATCTCAGCATTAATCACATTCTCATTTGAGATATTTGACATTAACGAATAGTCTATCCTGGAGTAAGAATTGTGGACCTTAGAATAAAAAGTATATTCACGGCAGCTTGGATTAAGACAACACCATATAGCCGTTAAACCTAGAGAATTCTGAGTTTCTCCAAAAGCTGCAGATAGGGTGGCATCTGCTGGAAGGGGACGGTTTGAGCGGCCTATTATTGGGTCACAAACTGAGTTGAAGTCCCCACCAAGCAGCTCAGGATCACTAGTGAACCTGGATAGTCGTACACATGTCGACAGGAATGCCACTTGCCCAGAATTCAGAGCATATACTATACCAATATTTCTTTTGTATTTGTATTGTATTTAACTTTTTAGGAAAACAAGTGCATCACTTTAAACTTTGCGTTGAGCTGCAGGGCTGTTTTTATAAAGTTTTGGCCATTTGTAGAGTGAATTAGCCTAATGTGTGACATTTTTTGCATTT
Organism: Sebastiscus albofasciatus; assembly: GCA_916701655.1. Lineage (NCBI taxonomy): Eukaryota > Metazoa > Chordata > Actinopteri > Perciformes > Sebastidae > Sebastiscus > Sebastiscus albofasciatus. The sequence continues at coordinate 3,343 of CAKAOI010051592.1, forward strand.
TAGATTTCTGGAATTTATTGTGATATGAAGCCAATACTTTAAATTCAAACCCAGTGCCACTCCGAAATCCCAAGGATGTGTCCTAATTAAACAAACAAAAACAAAAGAAAATGCAATCACACTCATAAAAGAAATGGTAGACATATCAGTACTTTAATGCCACGTTTTCTCAAGACAAATCTTGATTTTCTAATGTGGCACTGTGTGTGAGACACTGAAAAGACTGTTAAAATGCATAAAATCATCTTAATTAATGTAGAAAACACTCCAGGCTAAATGTGCAATAATCCCATGTTGTATAGGTGTGGATGTCACATGGAGAATCAAACAAAAGTATATTTCTTATTTTCAAGAAGACCAGAAATCACAATATATATCATTTCCTTGTCAGTAATTAATTATATTAATTTAAAAGAAACTTAAAAAAAAAAAAAAAAAAAAATTCTCAATGTGAATCTCTTGTGCTTTTATTTTGAAGGCAACACGCCCAACCGGAAGCAACGACTCCAGTATTCCTCACCTGCCTCCTTGCCTCGGTGTCTCTGCAGGAAACGGCTACGAAAAGAGAGGAAACCTGATGCCAGGTGAACTTTACCTGCCAGACAGGAAACCCAGCACCCAGACACGTTAACTATGGCGGAGAGGAGCAACATTACAGACAAGAACAGCCTGCTGGAAGCTGAACAATCACGTTGTTGTTTATAACCGGAAGTGCTTCAACCAAAACACTCAGGAGTGGTCTGGACCAGTTCTTGTGTTGTTGCAGCTGCAGAGACAAGACCTCATCGAGTTTAGGGAGTTTGGATCAATCAAAAGGGACCTCGACATACAGGTAAGAGGAAAAAAGTAGTCTTAAATGCACAACAGACGAGTGAATTGACAAGAAAATGTGTTGATTATTAGCTAGCTACAAGAAGAGCTGTCTGATTACACTTTTACTGCTTATAAAACATGACAAGTGGAGGTGATTTTCAGGTTTTACATTAGCAGGTTTCTCTAAATAACTAGCAAACTAGCTTTGTGTGTTAAGCTAAACTGTTAACTGTTAGGTAAACGGATCCTGCTAACTTGCAAGTGTTTCTAAATATACATGGAGGTTCACTCATCTGCTGAAGAAGTGTTAGCCCTGCAAAAGTCAGAGGGATCACAGGAGGACTCAGTGTGCCTTATGTTACTCTCTCTGAGCTGAAGACAGTGTTGGTAGATCTAGTGAGAGAAATAAGCAACCAGGTTTATTAGAAATAAGACCCAAAACAAGCAGCCTTACCTGCAGTAATATGAGAGAGAGAGGTGGCCACTTGATCACTTTCTACAGTTTAGTTATTTTAGTTATTTTAGTTATTTTAGTTTAGGTATTTTAGTTATTTTAGTTATTTTAGTTTAGGCATTTTAGTTTAGTTATTATAGTTATTTTAGTTTAGTTATTTTAGTTATTTTAGTTTAGGCATTTTAGTTTAGTTATTATAGTTATTATAGTTATTTTAGTTTAGTTATTTTAGTTTAGTTATTTTAGTTTAGGTATTTTAGTTTAGGCATTTTAGTTTAGTTATTATAGTTATTATAGTTATTTTAGTTTAGTTATTTTAGTTTAGTTATTTTAGTTTAGGTATTTTAGTTTAGTTATTTTAGTTTAGTTATAGTTATTTTAGTTTAGTTATTTTAGTTTAGGTATTATAGTTTGGTTATTTTAGTTTGGTTATTATAGTTGACTTAGCTTAGTTATTTTAGTTAAGTCATTTTAGTTTAGTTAATATATTTATTTTAGTTTAGTAATTATAGTTATTTTAGTTTAGTTATTTTAGTTTAGTTATTATAGTTATTTTTGTTTAATTATTTTAGTTTAGTCATAGTTATTTTAGTTTAGTTATTTTTGTTTAGTTATTATAGTTATTTTTGTTTAATTATTTTATTTTAGTTATTATAGCTATTTTATTTTAGTTATTTTAGTTTAGTTATTATAGTTGACTTAGTTTAGTCATTTTAGTTTAGTTATTATAGTTATTTTTGTTTAATTATTTTATTTTAGTTATTTTAGTTTAGTTATTATAGTTGACTTAGTTTAGTTATTTTAGTTTAGTTATTATAGTTATTTTAGTTTATTTACTAACCCTAACCCAAACAAGCGACCTTATCTACAGATAATAATGCACACAATGCACTTTAATATACTAAGCTACTGGAGTTACCCTGCACTATACTCATTTTTAACAGTTTTCTTCATCTCCTTGTATTTTTATATCTGGTATATTTTTTTTGTACTTTGCACTACTAACTTTTTTACTGCCTTTTTACTTACATGTTTTGCACTATGGAACTGTGATGCTGGAAACTTGAATTTCCCTCGGGATCAATAAAGTTACTATCTATCTATCTATAATATGAGAGAGAGAGAGGCGGCCACTTGATCACTTCATATATGTATGAATTTATTTTGGATTGCATGCATTGCATTTCATTTTTGCATTGCATTGCAGTTTTGTATCCATTTTTAGCTTGTAACTTTACATTTTTTCCTGTCAACTAAACTTAAAAGTAGTAAAACATTTTAGTTCATTTTTGTATTATTTTTTATCTTGTAACTTAACATTTTTGCTGTCAACTAAACTTAAAGTAATCAAATATTTTGTCATTTTTGTTTTATCTTTTAGCTTGTAACTTTACATGTTTCCTGTCAACTAAACTTAAAGTAGCAGAACATTTTATGTCATTTTTCTATAATTTTTCACTTGTAACTTTACATTTTTTCCTGTCAACTAAACTTAAAGTAGCAGAACATTTTATTTCATTTTTGTATTATTTTTTAGCTTGTAATTTTACATTTTTTTTGTCAACTAAACATAAAGTAATAGAACATTTAATTTCATTTTTGTATTTAAATGTAGCTTGTAACTTTACATTTTTCTTGTCAGCTAAACTTAAACAAGTTGAACATTTCATTTCATTTTTGCAAAGACTGTGAATCCAATGTCAGTGAGCCTAATGAGAACGGTGCTGCGTTTTTTTCGTGTGTGCACACTTGCAATTACGGCAAACTGCCTTCAAATTGTCGGAGAGAGAGACACTTCTATTTGTTTGAGGAAGACCTACACTCACTGGAGCTTAGGTGTACCACATTAGGCAGTGTCCCACTTTACAGCAACTCACCCTACTTTGAGTTTATATTGAAAGATACCCTAATAATACAGATACCAGACTTAGTATGAAGCAATGCCACGATAAATGCAGTAGGTAATAAATCTTTCCTGTTTGGTTTGCTGTCGATGTCACGTACGTAGATAATGTACAAGTTTGCTCAAACTCGGAAAACCAGTGGTTTGTGTTTGCATTGTGGTTAGTAGAGCTGAGCAGACAGTGGGGGAGTTGAGCTGAAATGTCAGAGTTTCACATATAGAAACATACAGCAGCTTGTGGCCAAAAGTTTACAGACACTACAATCTATTCTTGTGCATATTGCTGCACACATCTTTCCAAAATTTGTGCATTAAAAGAGTAATAATATAAAAGCATTTTTCATCTTCTTTTTTACGTCTTTACTTTGGGAACCTGGCTGCTGGTAAAAACTGGTGAAGATGTATTTATGGACCTTGGTTTGTGCATGAGGGACAATGTCATGTTGAAACAGGAAATAGAAAAACCCTTTATCAAACTGCTACAAAGTTGAAAACACACTATTGTCTAAAAGAATAAGTCTAAAGTATCATCATTGTCACCCAACCTTGAATAACAGACCAAGAGTACACCAAAGGGACAGGGTTGAGAGAGGTTGAGTTGGAGCCAAAACGATTTTTATGTTTTGTTGCAGTATTTTACAATTGCTTTGACTCAATTTTAATAACAATGTTACAGAGTGCCAACAAACAGTTGTATTTATAATTTAAAGATCAAAATCTCATGTTGCATGGCAATGAAAACTACTGTATAGGGCTGATCCCTCTTAGTCGATTAGTCTAATTGACTAATTGGTGGTTTTGGTCCTAGTCGACTAAGATATCTCTAGTCGAGTAGTTGTTTCTTATGCCTTTTTCATGCTGAATGACTTATGAGCACATCTCTGGTAAACACAAGATTTAAAATGGTGGTTTTGTGTAATTCTCTGTGGAGAAACTCAGCTTTAGTTCTGTCGATTAAATCAACTCATCGACTAAGAATTTCTTTGGTCGAGGACAGCCCTATAACTCTATCAAGGGAGGTAATGCACCATGTGTCACGTTTATCAGAGCGTCACAACCTTACGTATATTCACCATAGAATTTTAATCATTGTTGTGTTTTAAAATCCAGCAAACAATAACTAAGGCTAATCCTCATCAAAATGTTATGCAAAGTAATGCTGCTCACATTTTCTTTGCCATTAGCTGACCCATTAGCCACCCACTAGATCACAGCTTTTGATAAGCTCTGAGCTCAACCCCCAGGACTGTTAATTAGTGCTTTATTAAAGGAACGTGCACTGGAAAGGTCAACTAGTTAAACCTATGCATGACAGGGCTGCACAATTAATCAAGATTTTATTGAAATCGCAATATGGCCTACTGCAATTTGCAAAACGCAGGATGACAATATTTGTTAAAGACGAAATGTGTGTCAAAATCCGATTTTAATTCAATCATAGTCGTGCTGCAGAGATGTCCTGTTCTACACATCATATTCTACAGACTTAGGAAAACATCTTTGTTCTGTACAAATCCCCTCAAAAATCACACCATTAATCACCTTCATGTTTTTCAATGTAAAAATAATCGCAATTAGATATTTTTTCAAAATCGTGCAGCACCAATACATGATACTTTATATTAAAAAAATGCAGAGAGCGTAAAGCATCAACTGCAGGATAACAACAGATCAAAATACAGACCTTTTTCTGTCAGTTATGGGGTGTATTTATGATTTCTAACTTTCTGACTGGGTACTAAATTAGTGTGAGGAAACAGAAAATGGCAGTATAGTTTCTGCTATTTTTAAAACTCCCTTCATTTGTATTCATGATTTATTGTTCTCATAATAGTTCTTTCCTGTTCTTGCCCACACATGCACTGAGAGTTACTACTCTTTATAATTCCTCTGGCTCTTTGCCAACAACAGGCTGGAACAAGACAGGTTGTGGGAACATTTGTGGTTTTCCTTAGAAAAGGTGCAGAGTTATAACTGTAGTTTTATTTATTGCAGTTGTTCCTTGCGTTGACCGTCTCTCCCCTTTATACCCACCAGGTGCTATGAGCAGTGAGCTGAATGTGCCGATGGGTTCCCCGGCCCCGGGGGTCTCAGATCGGGTCCCGGACGGTGGGGGGATGGACTACAGGGACTGGGTGCGACGCAGTTACCTGGAGCTGGTCAGCTCCAACCACCACTCAGTGCAGGCCCTGTCCTGGAGGAAACTCTACCTGAGCCGGGCCAAGCTGAAGGCCTCCAGCAGGACGTCTGCTCTGCTCTCTGGCTTCGCAATGGTGAGTCGTGTAATATTCACCTTGTTTTTATCAGCTTCAGTGCGACACAACCTCTCAAAGGACGTGAATAGTGAGATATTATTGAGTTTATATAGTGACTTTGCTGATGTATACATTACTGTTGCTGCTATAGAAACAACATTTAGTTATATTTAAAATATAAATAAATTCAAATTAATTTAACTTAATCTAATTTATTCTTTTTTTGGAATATATATTAATACTAGGGCTGTCAATCGACTAAAATATTTAATCGCAAATTAATCTCACATTTTTTATCTGTTCAAAATGTACCTTAAAGGGAGATTTGTCAAGTATTTAATACTCTTATCAACATGGGAGTGAACAAATATCCTGCTTTATGCAAATGTATGTTTATATTTATTATTGGAAATCAATTAACAACACAAAACAATGACAAATATTGTCCAGAAACCCTCAAACAGGTACTGCATTTAGCATGAAAGATATGCTCAAATCATTCAATTCTATTAAATTTATTTTTATATAGCATCAAATCACAACAGAAGTTATCTCAAGACGCTTTATATATATATATATAGAGCAGAGGCCTGTACTACGAAGCAGGATTTGGCTTTAGCGAGGTAACTTCAGGGTTAACCCTGGGTTTTCCGTCCTACGAAGGTGGATCACTTCTTACCGGGGAAGATCTCCATGGTAACTTATGCTCAACAGCTAACCTGCTCCGGAGTGGGTTATGTTCCAGATAAGAGATCAACTCGTATGAAAGCACCGCCTACTGACCAATCAAAGCTCAGAGTGCGGATCGTATGGTAATATTACACACATATGAAGAAGTTGAGGTCATAATCCAGGCTAAAAACAACCCAGTTTAAACTGACAAATACAGGAAGGACAGCTGGCTGTATGCTGTGGGCGTTTACCGCTTTGAATTATATTTTCATACTTAATTTTTTAACTTCCTTTTGAGTCCGTTTCACACTGCCTGAGAGAGGGACGCAGCTGAAAGAAGGTTCAAATAGTCATACACGCTGCAACGTTATTACTAGGCATGATTAGGTGTAACCCAGTCATCCGTTATACATTTAGAAGCTATTTATATCTAGACAAGTATATCTTCCTTTTGTAAGTTTGTACGTTTTTTCTTTTGCCAGCTGTTCTTCCTGCATTTGGCAGCTTCAACTGTGTTACTTTTAGCCTGGATTATGTGTTTCATTTCTTCATATTTGTCTAATATAGTTTACTCTTTGTAAAATGTGCCGCTCTGCCTGTACGTCTGCAAATCTGTGGACTTGTTCATGTCTGTGATTGGTCAGATGCTGCAAACACCTCCCCGTTCATGTGAATGCGGGATCTTGTTTGTGAGGGTTATTGAAGCCAGATAACGAGAAGATACCCAGGGTATGTTGAACTCGCTTTGTAGTACAGGCCTCAGCTGTACGTCGTGGAGCAGCATAGCGGAGCATCGTCAAATCACTTCAGTGGAAGTGGTCAGAAACAAAACAAAATAAAACTCACCTAAATCGTCGTCGTCACTCTTTGCAACAGTCACCAAGTGTGCCTTGGTGACTGTTGCAAAGAGTGACGAAACTGTAATGTCACCGTGTTTGATGAGGAAAGCTGGCAGAAGGCGAGAGCTGGGTCATGAACGCGTCATCAGTTACACTGTGCATGTCTTAAAGCCTGTAGTGTTAATGCACAGGCTGAGCTGAGTTATTAAAAATAAATTCCCGAAGCCGGATCATGATTCGGATCGCCACCAAAATCTAATGGATTGTTCATTGTTACACACCCCGACCCTCCAAAACCAACAAACCAACACACCAACAAAACAACGCTGGTGAATCAATCAATCACCTGACAACCTGCAGGAAATGAACAGCACCTTTACTTTAATAAACTCCTTCGTAGCTCTATCACTGTTAGTGTGTTTATTGTAATCCACATGTCAAGGTCACAAGATGTTTATTAAGTTAAACATTAATTTGAACAAGGTTGAGATGACCTCAGTACAGGAGAGTTAGAAAACGACAGAGTTTGTTTACATGCACAGTATCTTGGTGTTAGCTTTCTCCTGTTGTGACGTACACATGGACATATAATAACCCTGTAAACTCCCTGTAAACATGCCATAGGTGGCCATGGTGGAGGTGCAGCTGGAGATGCAGTACAGTTACCCTCCTGTGCTCCTCATTGCCTTCAGCGTGTGCACCACCGTTCTGGTGGCGGTGCACCTCTTCGCTCTGCTGATCAGCACCTGCATCCTGCCCAACGTGGAGGCCGTCAGCAACATCCACAACCTCAACTCCGTCAGCGAGTCACCCCACGAGCGTATGCACCACTTCATCGAGCTGGCCTGGGGCTTCTCCACAGCTCTGGGCATCCTGCTGTTTTTAGCGGAGGTGGTGCTCCTCTGCTGGATCAAGTTCCTGCCCGTAGACTCCAGCGGGATCAAACAGGTAACCACTTGCAGCAACACAACAGCCGCAGACCCGGCGAAGCCTGTGACACCCCCAACCGTGTCAAAGGACAGCGGCTGGCAGGCTGCGCTGGCCTCCACCATCATCATGATCCCAGTGGGGGTGATTTTTGTGCTGTTCACCATTCACTTCTATCGAACTCTGGTGCGCCACAAGACGGAGCGTCACCACGAGGAGATCGAGGAGCTGCACAAGATTAAGATACAGCTAGACGGCCACGAGAGAGGCCTCCAGACTGTGTGATGACTGCAGCTTTAAGGACTTCACGTTCTGTCTCATATTTATGTCTTTGACATTTTGTTCTGGTCGTTGTTAATGTCTCGCTTGGACTCTCGTTGGCAGGGAGCTTTTAAAAGCTCCTCACTTTGCAGCACAGACAGCCAATACATGTCAGACTGCTAATTTATTCTTAAGGTAATGTTGTGTCGTAGGATTAGTTGTAGGACACTGTCTGTGTTTTAGATTCGTTATATCTGTTGGTCAAGGATAATATAAAAGGTTTACAGAAAAAGGGCTATTATGTTATGTGTGCCATGTCTGTGTTTTTCATTGTAGGGTTTAGTGACGATAGCTGGTTACATTTTGGATCTGAGGCCCGTACTACGAAGTATTCGTTATCTGGCTTAACTAAACCTAACAACAGCGATCACGCTAAGCGGTCCTACGGCGGTGGTTATCAACTCGGTAAGTCAACATCTCAATCTGGCTATGAGCACGTTCACGTAAAAGGGGTGGTGTTTACAGCATATCACAATGCTTTGGTGCCGATTCGATTCGAAGTATTGTGATTTTTATTAACTTTTTTAACACTAGACCATGGGAATAAGTTGAATCATACACTTCTAGGGACTTTAACTTTGGAACATATCTAAATTAATACAGTAAAAATGTTTCATTTTCAGCATTTATGTAGTCAGAGATGTGCTGAAGTCAAATATATCAGGATCATTATCAGGAATTATTTATTACATTTATCCAGCAGTGACATTTCCTTCACAAATTAGTGGTATTTTCTTTTTTAATTTATAAGGGACTTGTAATGTTTTATACTTCTGGTGAATATAATCCAATCAATCTTATTTACATATATGTATATAATATATACAGTTCCTTTTTGTTAGCACCTTATTTTGAAAAACGGATGTAGTCACACATGTATACTTCCGCTAACTTTGCCAAGTCCGTTGCTAGCTCTCCTGTCAGCTCAGCAAAAAATGGATTCACCTATGTATCGAGTTTTTTTAATGCCAGAATCGATATGTTTTCTTCATTTGAGTCTATGCGTAGGTTGAAGGAAATTACCGCTTTTATTGTTGTAGTCTGAGTAACGTGACGTCATATCTGTTACCGTAGAGTAGAAAACGGTGGAGGGTCCGCATGGATACGACCGGCACCCTCCCATTTTTTTACTTCAGGACATCTCTGAATACATAAACGCTGAAAATCAAACATTCTTACTGTATTCATTTAGATATTTTCCAAAGTAAAAGCCCTTAGAAGTGTATGGTCTAGTGTTTAAAAACAAAAATCGCAATACTTGTAGAATCACAATACATATCGAATCGACACCCAGGTATCGTGATAGTATCGAATCAGGAGATAGGTGAATCGTCCCAGTCCTAATACTTACCCATTTTGTTCAGCAAGATAATCTTCACAAATGATTTTTATGATATTTGAAGTATAAATGCAATCGCCAAAAAGTAATGTTAGGCTATAAACAAACTACGTCACGGTCGCATGAGTATACAAGAGGCTGTAAAAGCGGACAAGTCTGCGCGATAACGTTTAGTAATCTCATTTAGCCCCGGTAAGAAGCGAACTACCGTCGTAGGACTGAAAACCCTGAAGGGTTATACCTGAAGGTACCTCGCTAACCCCAAATCCTGCTTCGTAGTACAGGCCTCTGGTGCCATTGTTGGGTTTACTCTGAGGCTAACAAATCTCTTATTGAATCTTTTATCTCCCCTCACGCCTTGCTAGCAAAGAGGTGCCATCACTTTCGCCAGATGTAACTTGCCATAACGCCAAAACATAACGTGACTTGTTTGATTATTGTGCCAAAGATTGTTGTTGGAGAAAGAAGAACCACTCTCTAGCAACACTCCAGGATCAAAAGCTAATTACAGATGTGATACTTTTAGTTATTTATAAATCTAGTTTCTTGCAAATGTTGAACGTTAAATTATTCAATAAGAGATTTGAAAAGATTTGGATTATCTAAGATCATTCAATACTTGATTCAGATTTGATAAAATGCTATCGCTATGCTAACCCTGTTGCAATTATGTGGTCTGTGCAGACCTCACTGTTTACACTCATTTCACGTAAAACTGAGCTTGTTGTTTTAACTGTAAAGAGTCGAGTCAGGCGTCACACTGCAAAAATACTTTTGTGTATGTCTGACTAATTAAGGGAATTTGTATAGTCTTAAAAAAAATGTTACATTCTTGTAAAATTGTCGGGAGGTTTACTGCGTTTTTTTACATCCAAAATCTCAGATGAGCCTCAAAACTTTGTCATTTTCCACCGTCAAATAGCTTTTATTGTCTTTTACAAAGACCATAGCGCCTGTGTAAAAGGTGTGATCTATTCTGCAAACTAATGCTGCTCAAAAGTGCTTAAATATGAATGTGTTACTGTCCAAATATGGTTCTGCCTTACAGAATTATTGCCTTTTATGAACTGCTGTTTTGTTAAAGGTCATAACACAAGCAGATCTTTTTTTTTTTTTTGCTGGGAATGTAGTTTAGCGTGATGAAGTTTAAATGTTGAGGATGGAAATAAGAACAGTCACACAGAGTACATGTTGTAATCAGCATGACCTTGTGACCTCCAGTTTATATAGTAAATATTGGAGACCTTTCAGTAAGTGTGGGTTAACTGAAAGACTCAACACAAAGTTGGCACTTCCTTGGATGAGGTCAGAGTATGTTACTGTGCTTAAAGAAATTATTACATTCCAAATAAGATGACTGACCAAAGGGTTGCTCAGTTTGTTTCTTGCTTCTCAGAAGAGACAGAAGTGCACTTGTAGTTTAGTTGTACAGGGGAGTGAGTGTCGGGTTGTTATCGGAGAACGTCTTGCTTTGTCTCATGTTTGTGCTTCTTAAATTAATACTGCAAAGGTCAGGGAGACTTGTGTCTGGAGGATAAAATTCACTGCCTGCAACAGACTTCCAAAATAAAAGAAAGATTATGTTAAAGTTCTCATCGTCTCCTCGTGTGTGTGTCAATAACCAGTCATAACCATTCAAAAACAGGATAAATAGGCCTGCTTTGTAAAACAAAATTTTACAAACAAATACACAGATATAAATTTACTGAATTGTTATTTATTATTAAAATAATAAATGATACATTAGCAACTTGGTAAAACATCTTAAAAATTAACAGGAATTACAATTTGAGTATAAGCTTGTAAACAAATTGGTCAAAACATGAACGGGAATTAAAATTCCAGTATATATAGTATATAAAATTGAATTGAATAGATTGGCCCTATTGTCACTGATATCCGATCCAGCTATTTGAGACAGTATCGGCCTGATATCCGATCTGATGTCGGTGCAGCCTGACTCTAGAGCTAGTGTTTGATTTGTCCGTTCTGGGCTACAGTACAAAACATTGCGGACAGTTCAATACTATGACTTTTTCATGACATTTTTCGACATACTCTACTATGACATGCTATGATGACATTTTTTAATACTTTTTTCAAAATACTGTACTATGACTTTTTAACTTTTTTTTGACATGCTATACTATGACTTTTTTCATGAAATTTTTCGACATGCTATACCATGACTTTTTTTTCAACATGCTATACTGACTTTTTTTCGATATGCTATACTATGACTTTTTTCATGAAATTTTTCAACTTACTATACTATGACTTTTTTAACTTTTTTTCGATATGCTATACTATGACTTTTTTTTCGACATGCTATACTATGACTTTTTTTTCGATATGCTATACTATGACTTTTTTTTCGATATGCTATACTATGACTTTTTTTTCGATATGCTATACTATGACTTTTTTTTCGATATGCTATACTATGACTTTTCTCGACATGCTATACTATGACTTTTTTTTACTTTTTTTTGACACG
>CAKAOI010051593.1:4181-20875 GCA_916701655.1 Sebastiscus albofasciatus
GTGTCTGTGCTGTTGCCACGGTTACAGGTGGGCTGGAACATCTTCGACAGCATCATCGTCACCATGAGTCTGGTGGAGCTGGGATTGGCTAACGTTCAGGGCCTGTCTGTGCTGCGCTCCTTCCGATTGGTCAGTGTGACATCACCAGTTATTACCAAACACTACTTTTAACCAATCAAATCACTGTCTACCTGTCTGTCTACCTGTCTGTCTACCTGTCTGTCTACCTGTCGGTCTCCTCACCTGTCTATCTACCTGTCGGTCTCCTAACCTGTCTATCTACCTGTCTGTCTCCTCACCTGTCTATCTACCTGTCTGTCTACCTGTCTGTCTACCTGTCGGTCTCCTAACCTGTCTATCTATCTGTCGGTCTCCTCACCTGTCTATCTATCTGTCGGTCTCCTCACCTGTCTATCTACCTGTCTGTCTATCTACCTGTTTATCTACCTGTCGGTCTCCTCACCTGTCTATCTACCTGTCGGTCTCCTAACCTGTCTATCTACCTGTCTGTCTCCTCACCTGTCTATCTACCTGTCTGTCTATCTACCTGTTTATCTACCTGTCGGTCTCCTCACCTGTCTATCTACCTGTCGGTCTCCTAACCTGTCTATCTACCTGTCTGTCTCCTCACCTGTCTATCTACCTGTCTGTCTACCTGTCGGTCTCCTAACCTGTCTATCTATCTGTCGGTCTCCTCACCTGTCTATCTATCTGTCGGTCTCCTCACCTGTCTATCTACCTGTCTGTCTCCTCACTTGTCTGTCTACCTGTCTGTCTCCTCACCTGTCTGTCTACCTGTCTGTCTCTACCTGTTGGTCTACCTGTCGGTCTCCTAACCTGTCTATCTATCTGTCGGTCTCCTCACCTGTCTATCCACCTGTCTGTCTGTCTACCTGTCTATCTACCTGTTTATCTACCTGTCGGTCTCCTCACCTGTCTATCTACCTGTTTGTCTCCTCACCTGTCTATCTACCTGTCTGTCTGTCTACCGGTCTATCTACCTGTCTATCTACCTGTCTGTCTACCTGTCTATCTACCTGTCTGTTTCCTCACCTGTCTGTCTAGCTGTTTGTCTCCTCACCTGTCTATCTACCTGTCGGTCTCCTCACCTGTTTATCTACCTGTCGGTCTCCTCACCTGTCTATCTACCTGTCTGTCTGTCTACCTGTCTATCTACCTGTTTGTCTCCTCACCTGTCTATCTACCTGTCTGTCTGTCTACCTGTCTATCTACCTGTCTGTCTGTCTACCTGTCTATCTACCTGTCGGTCTCCTCACCTGTCTATCTACCTGTCTATCTACCTGTCAGTCTCCTCACCTGTCTATCTACCTGTTTGTCTCCTCACCTGTTGGTCCACCTGTCTGTCTCCTCACCTGTCTGTCTACCTGTCTGTCTCCTCGCCTATCTACCTGTCTGTCTCCTCACCTGTCTACCTGCCTGTCTCATGTCCAGATGCGAGTGTTTAAGCTGGCCAAGTCGTGGCCGACCCTCAACATGTTGATAAAGATCATCGGGAACTCGGTGGGCGCTCTGGGGAACCTGACTCTGGTCCTCGCCATCATCGTCTTCATCTTCGCCGTCGTCGGCATGCAGCTGTTCGGGAAGAACTACAAAGACTGCGTCTGTCGCGTCTCGTCCGACTGCGAGCTTCCTCGCTGGCACATGTACGACTTCTTCCACGCCTTCCTCATCATTTTCAGGGTCCTGTGTGGCGAGTGGATCGAGACCATGTGGGACTGCATGGAGGTCTCGGGTCAGACCATGTGCTTGATTGTCTTCATGATGGTCCTCGTCATCGGCAACCTGGTGGTGAGTCTCTGCAGCCACAAAGAACCTGTTCCTGGTCTGGTTTCAGGTCCTGAATCTATTCCTGGCCTTATTACAGGTCTTAAATCTGTTCCCGGCCTTGTATTGAATCTGTTTGGCCCCTGCCTTGATACAGATCCTGAATCTGTTTGTTCCTGGTCCTGAATCCATTTGTTCTTGGTCTTGTTTCAGGTCTTAAGTCTGTTCCTGATCTTGGCCAAGGTCCTGAATCTGTTTGTTCCTTGTCTTGTTGCAGGTCCTGAATCTGTTCCCGGTCTTGTTGCAGGTCCTGAATCTGTTCCCGGTCTTGATTCAGGTCCTGAATCTGTTCCCGGTCTTGTTACAGGTCCTGAATCTGTTCCTGGTCTGGTCTTGTTACAGGTCCTGAATCTGTTCCCGGTCTTGATTCAGGTCCTGAATCTGTTCCTGGTCTTGTTACAGGTCCTGAATCTGTTCCCGGTCTTGATTCAGGTCCTGAATCTGTTCCCAGTCTTGACTCAGGTCCTGAATCTGTTCCTGGTCTTGTTTCAGGTACTGAATCTGTTTGTTCCTGGTCTTGTTACAGGTCCTGAATCTGTTCCCGGTCTTTGTGCAGGTCCTGAATCTGTTCCTGGTCTTGTTACAGGTCCTGAATCTGTTCCCGGTCTTGTTACAGGTCCTGAATCTGTTCCTGGTCTTGTTACAGGTCCTGAATCTGTTCCTGGTCTTGTTACAGGTCATGAATCTGTTCCTGGTCTTGTTACAGGTCCTGAATCTGTTCCTGGCCTTGTTGCTGAGCTCGTTCAGCGGTGATAATCTAGCGGCTCCAGAAGAAGAAGGAGAAAACAACTTGCAGATCGCCCTGAACCGGATCAATGGGGCTGTGGCCTGGACTAAGACCTGGATCCTGGAACACATCTGGACTATGATGGGAAAGAAGAACCACGTCAGTCCAGACCACCCCGGTAGGACCAGGCCTGGTTAAAGTTTAGTATTTGTTCAGAGTTCCAGGAGTTCTATAAATCACAGATTTGATGACTGAATTAATTTTGAGTGATTTACTGATTTTTCAACGTCAGCTGTCGACGGTGAGGAAGACGAGAAGACGACGAAGGAGATCTTGGCTTTGACCTTTGTGACCTTAGGCCAGCCGTTGTCAGAGGTCAAGTCACTAGATTGTAACCATGGCAATCTGAACAGCAACTACCACAACATTCCTTGCCTGAAGGTCCCCATCGCCGAGGCCGAGTCCGATTTGGAGATACCTGACGATGATGATGACGATGATGAAGAAGAAGAGGATGAGGAGGAGGAAGAAAAGCACTCCCAAGTAAACATTATTCTATTCTATTGTATTCTATTATATTGGATTCTATTGTATTCTGTTATACAGACAGACCCTAACGGACAGACCCTAACAGACCGACCCTAACAGATCCTAACAGACGGACCCTAACAGAGACTAATGGACATACCCTAAGAGACTGTAAAAGACAGACCATAACGGACATACCCTAACAGACAGATCCTAATAGACGGACCCTAACAGACACTAACGGACATACCCTAAGAGACTGTAAAAGACAGACCATAACGGACATACCCTAACAGACCCTAACAGACCCTAACAGACCGTAACAGACCCTAACGGACCCTAACAGACCCTAACGGACAGACCCTTACAGATCCTAACAGACCCTAACGGACATACCCTAACAGACAGACCCTAACAGACATACCCTAATAGACAGACCCTAACAGACGGACCCTAACAGACATACCCTAACAGACAGACCCTAACAGACAGACCCTAACAGACAGACCCTAACAGACAGACCCTAACAGACGGACCCTAACGGACAGACCCTTACAGACCCTAACAAACCCTAACGGACAGACCCTAACAGACGAACCCTAATGGACAGACCCTTACAGACCCTAACAAACCCTAACGGACAGACCCTAACAGACGGACCCTAACGGACATACCCTAACAGACATACCCTAGCGGACACTAACAGACCCTAACGGACATACCCTAACAGACCCTAATGGACATACCCTAACATACCGTAACAGACATACCCTAACAGACCGTAACAGATATACCCTAACAGACCCTAACGGACCCTAACGGACATACCCTAACAGACCCTAACGGACAGACCCTAACGGACAGACCCAAACAGACCCTAATGGACATACCCTAACAGACCCTAACGGACAGACCCTAACGGACAGACCCAAACAGACCCTAATGGACATACCCTAACAGACCCTAGACCCAAACGAACAGACCCTAACAGAGCCAAACGGACAGACCCTAACAGATGGACCCTAACAGATACTAACGGACAGACCCAAACGGACAGACCCTAACAGACCCAAATAGACTGTAACAGACATACCCTAACGGACATACCCTAACGGACAGACCCTAACGGACAGACCCTAACAGACCCTGATGGACATACCCTAACAGACCCTAACAGACCTTAATGGACCCTAACAGACCCTAACAGACCCTAACGGACCCTAACAGACAGACCCTAACAGACCTTAACGGACCCTAACAGACCTTAACATGTGTTTCAGTGGTACGTCTATGGATGACAGGCAGATGTGAACTATGAATTTCGGGTTCTTGACAATTTCAGTCCAAGTTTGACTCGAGCAGAAAAATGGCGACAACGACTGATAAAGTAAATTTGATGAACCCTGGCGGCTCAGAGAGTCACATATGAACATGAATATGAATGACTGAAATCTGTCTGATGTGTTTGGTCAGTGTGACGAGTCGTCGGTCTGCAGCACCGTACAGAAGCTTCCTGACGCTCAGGAGGACGAAGACGAAGACGAGCACGATGCAAACACACCTGAGGACTGCTGCACTGACAGTACGAACACACACACACATTCACACACCTGTGTTCCTCGTAAAATAATATCCGACATGTATAAAAGATATTTCAGAAAGGGAATCACGGATATCTGCGACTGAATTGTAGATATTGTAGAATCGTACTTGTTAAAATTAGGGATATCTTAAATTAGAGTTTTGACTCGTCAAAACAACGTTACAGATATCTCTAATGAATATCGGCGGGTTGACAGAAGACCTCGGCCGGTGAGATGTTGATGTGTAAACATCGTACCGTAAACTTTGCTGTGTGTATATCTGTCAGAGTGTTACAGACGCTGTCCGTTCCTGGACATAGACACGTCCAAGGGCAGAGGGAAGATCTGGTCTAACGTCAGGAGAACCTGTTTCTCCATCGTAGAACACAACTACTTTGAGACCTTCATCATCTTCATGATCCTGCTGAGCAGCGGAGCTCTGGTAAATATTATTATTATATGGATGCTGGTTGGTCGATTTAATGTGATCACATGACTGAGCAGATCAGATCTGATTGGTTCTCAGGAACGTGTGAGTACTAACCTGTGGAGACAACATGGCTGACAGCACTGGGCTACTAACACGGCTGACAGCGGACTACAAAAATGGCCGACATTCTGAATACTAACATGGCCGCCACATGTCACACAGGTGAGATGATCTTTAACTAACACTAATTAACCTTTACCTCCTGAGACCGGCGGGGTCGCTGCTTCTTTAGTCACAAAAGGCTTCGCGTGCACGCGCCTACGTAGCCACGCTGAACATAACTACACACACACACACACACACACACACACACACACACACTTACTAACACCATCTACTAACCTGTCACACTAACTTTAGATAAAATATCCATGTGGTGACGCCGGTCTCTGTTGACAGGCCTTTGAGGACATCTACCTGGAGCAGCGGCAGGTCATAAAGACGGTTCTGGAGTACGCTGACCAGGTGTTCACCTATGTGTTCGTGGTGGAGATGCTTCTCAAGTGGGTCGCCTACGGATTCAAGACCTACTTCACCAACGCCTGGTGCTGGCTCGACTTCCTCATTGTAGACGTAAGAACGTTAATACCTGCAGGAGGTAGTAACATACAGTAACTAAGGGGTTAAAGGGATGAGAGAAACGACCCGTTCTCACTCCCAACTCGTCAAATACCGACACAACCTTTAGTGTCTGTATGAGACGCACCGGGCTGACCGCTATGGGAACCCGTTGTAAAGTTCACCAATCACAAGCCTTCGAATGTATTAGATAAAAGACAACTGGACAAAATCATAAAAAAGTACACACGGTGCGTACAGGGTTAAGCTTTGTTTATATTCGCGCAAGACGGCGCGGACCTCCTTGCGGGCCTCCGTGGACGGCGGAGTAGTACCGTAAAGGAAAGTAGGTTGCCTGGCAACAGTAGTAAACACCAAACTCCAACGTACGTACCGCCAAACATTACATATGTGTACTTCAATTATTACTGTCGCTGACCTCCAAGACTAAATGACTTCCTGTCTCTCGGCGCTTCCCCTTGGGTCGCTGCTCTTTACATCGGACCTTTTTTTTAGCTTTTACAAAACGATCAAATGATAGAAAAATTCAGAGGTGCACAAAAAAACTACCGCGACTCACGCGTGACTCGCACCAGCTTCACTACGGCGAGCATAAACCAGACTTCACGGCTGCCGCGCCACCGCTAGAGGGGCACCTGTCAGTCTCTCAGTTCCTGGGTCACCTGCAGTATCATGTCATCACCAGGTGTGCTGTGTCTTCCAGGTGTCTCTGGTGTCTCTGACGGCGAACATCCTGGGATACTCTGAGCTGGGAGCCATCAAGTCTCTGAGGACTCTGAGAGCTCTGAGGCCCCTGAGGGCCCTGTCTCGCTTCGAGGGCATGAGGGTGAGACAGGCCTTTTAAACACTGACACACAGACAGACAGACAGGTTTATCAATAGGTAACCTGTCTCCCTGTCTGTCTCTCTGTACCTGTCTGTCTGCAGGTGGTAGTGAACGCCCTGGTCGGAGCGATCCCGTCCATCTTCAACGTGCTGCTGGTGTGTCTGATCTTCTGGCTGATCTTCAGCATCATGGGAGTGAATCTGTTTGCAGGGAAGTTTTATTACTGCGTCAACCAGACGTCTGACGAGATGTTTCTACCTGAAGAGGTCGACAACCGGACCGAGTGTTCCTCCCTGATAGAGGAGAACTTCACCGAGGTCCGCTGGAAGAACGTCAAGGTCAACTACGACAATGTGGGGATGGGCTACCTGTCGCTGCTGCAGGTGGTGAGTCTCTATAGCACCAATACACCCCCTAACAGGTTATAGCACCAATACACCACCTAACAGGTTATAGCACCAATACACCACCTAACAGGTTATAGAACCAATACACCACCTAACAGGTTATAGCACCAATACACCACCTAACAGGTTATAACATCAATACACCCCTAACAGGTTATAGCATCAATACACCCCTAACAGGTTATAGCACCAATACACCACCTAATAGGTTATAGCACCAATACACCACCTAACAGGTTATAGCACCAATACACCACCTAACAGGTTATAACATCAATACACCATCTAACAGGTTATAACATCAATACACCACCTAACAGGTTATAACACCAATACACCACCTAACAGGTTATAGCACCAATACACCACCTAACAGGTTATAGCATCAATACACCACCTAACAGGTTATAGCACCAATACACCACCTAATAGGTTATAGCACCAATACACCACCTAACAGGTTATAGCACCGATACACCATCTAACAGGTTATAGCATCAATACACCACCTAACAGGTTATAGCATCAATACACCACCTAACAGGTTATAGCACCAATACACCACCTAACAGGTTATAGCACCAATACACCACCTAACAGGTTATAGCATCAATACACCACCTAACAGGTTATAGCACCAATACACCACCTAATAGGTTATAGCACCAATACACCACCTAACAGGTTATAGCACCGATACACCATCTAACAGGTTATAGCATCAATACACCACCTAACAGGTTATAGCATCAATACACCACCTAACAGGTTATAGCACCAATACACCACCTAACAGGTTATAGCACCAATACACCACCTAACAGGTTATAGCATCAATACACCACCTAACAGGTTATAGCACCAATACACCACCTAATAGGTTATAGCACCAATACACCACCTAACAGGTTATAGCACCGATACACCATCTAACAGGTTATAGCATCAATACACCACCTAACAGGTTATAGCATCAATACACCACCTAACAGGTTATAGCACCAATACACCACCTAACAGGTTATAGCACCAATACACCACCTAACAGGTTATAGCATCAATACACCACCTAACAGGTTATAGCACCAATACACCACCTAATAGGTTATAGCACCAATACACCACCTAACAGGTTATAGCACCGATACACCATCTAACAGGTTATAGCATCAATACACCACCTAACAGGTTATAGCATCAATACACCACCTAACAGGTTATAGCACCAATACACCACCTAACAGGTTATAGCACCAATACACCACCTAACAGGTTATAGCATCAATACACCACCTAACAGGTTATAGCACCAATACACCACCTAATAGGTTATAGCACCAATACACCACCTAACAGGTTATAGCACCGATACACCATCTAACAGGTTATAGCATCAATACACCACCTAACAGGTTATAGCATCAATACACCACCTAACAGGTTATAGCACCGATACACCATCTAACAGGTTATAGCACCAATACACCCCTAACAGGTTATAGAACCAATACACCACCTAACAGGTTATAGCACCGATACACCATCTAACAGGTTATAGCACCAATACACCCCTAACAGGTTATATCATCAATACACCACCTAACAGGTTATAGCACCAATACACCACCTAACAGGTTATATCATCAATACACCACCTAACAGGTTATAGCACCAATACACCACCTAACAGGTTATAGCATCAATACACCACCTAACAGGTTATAGCATCAATACACCACCTAACAGTTTATAGCACCAATACACCACCTAACAAACTCTGTTTGCAGACGACTGAACTTTATATATTCAGATGTTAATTTGTCTCTTTCAGGCCACATTTAAAGGCTGGATGGCCATCATGTACGCAGCGGTGGACTCCAGAGACGTCAGTGACCCGCCTCATAGTTTTACTATATACACTGGTACTAATACTGGACCTGGTAGTAGTACTAACACTGGACCTGGTAGTAGTACTATTACTGTCCTGATACTAGTGCTAATACTGGACCTGGTAGTAGTACTAACACTGGACCTGGTAGTAGTACTATTACTGTCCTGATACTAGTGCTAATACTGGACCTGGTAGTAGTACTATTACTGTCCTGATATTAGTACTAATACTGGACCTGATAGTAGTACTAACACTGGATCTGGTACTAGTACTAATACTGGACCTGATAGTAGTACTAATACTGGGCCTGATACTAGTACTAGTAGTACTAGTGGTGTCATACATTGTACGGAGACATTTACATCAAATTCATGATTTTGCATTAAATAGAAATAAAACTACCGTTAAAGTGACTTGACCCTGGTCACCATGGTTACCGTGGTTACCCCGGTTACCATGGTTACCATACTGTGCATGCGTGCAGGTGGAGTCCCAGCCAATGTACGAGGCCAACCTGTACATGTACGTTTACTTCGTGATCTTCATCATCTTCGGCTCCTTCTTCACTCTGAACCTCTTCATCGGAGTCATCATCGACAACTTCAACCAGCAGAAGTCAAAGATAAGTTTCTGCTCGCTGACGTTCACGCCGCCGTTAGACCAGAACCACTTCAGTTTGTTATTATTGTTATTATTATTATTCTTATTATGAGTATTAATGGTGGATGAATGTGGTCCTTTTGTCTCCACATGGGAGGAACAGATATTTTCATGACGGAGGAGCAGAAGAAATATTACAACGCCATGAAGAAACTGGGCTCCAAGAAACCTCAGAAGCCGGTTCCTCGACCCGAGGTCAGTTCAGTTACTTCCTGTGTGACCTCATCACATACAGGTGTGACCCGTCAGTCCGGTTCACGTCTCGTTGTCTCACCAGAACCGGTTCCAGGGTCTGGTCTTCGACCTGGTCACCACGCAGTTCTTCGACATCTTCATCATGGTGTTGATATGCCTCAACATGGTGACGATGATGGTGGAGACGGACGAGCAGAGCGAGGAGAAAGACTTCATCCTGTACTGGGTCAACCTCGCCTTCATCGTTGTCTTCACCAACGAGTGCATCCTGAAGATGATCGCGCTCCGGCAGCACTACTTCTCTGTCGGCTGGAACATCTTCGACTTCGTGGTCGTCATCCTGTCCATCGTAGGTGAGTCGGCCAATTGGCGTCTAGTGATGTCATATAAAAACAGACCTAAACACTTCATCTCTGATCTAATCTAATAGCCCATTACCTATTATATATATATATAATTATATAATATAAATCTTGAATTTATTAGATTAATATCGTAGATTTACGAGAAAATAATCACAAATTTACAAGAAAAAAAAAAATCTGAATTTACGAGATTAAAGCTGTAAATTACAAAAAAACAACTCACAAATTTATGAGAAAAATTTTTAAATTACAAGATTAAGATCGTAAATTTGCATGGCAATATATCAAAAATTTACAAGAAATAAAATCTGAATTTACATAATTAAAGTTGTAACTTTACAAAAAAAATAACTCACAAATTTACGGGGAAAAACTCAAAATATCCCAGATTAAGGTCGTAAATCTACAAGTAAAAAAAACTAAAAAAATTTACAAGAAAAAAAATCTGAATTTACGAGATTAATATCGTACATTTCCGAAAAAAAGAATTCAAGATTTATATTTCTTAAATTTTAGGAGATGGGTTATTAGATTAGATCAGAGTTGAATTTTTTAAGTCTATTTTTATAGAACAACATTTTCTCTTCAACCCAGAAAAACTGGTTTCAAATTCTTCTTTCCCTCCTTCCTTCTTTCCTTCCTTCCTTCCTTCCTTCCTTTCTTCCTTCCTTCCTTCCTTCCTTCCCTCCCTCCTTCCTTCCTTCCTTCCTTGCTTCCTTCAGGCCTCCTCCTCGCTGACATCATAGAGAAGTATTTCGTCTCGCCAACGCTCTTCCGTGTAATCCGATTGGCTCGGATCGGTCGAGTCCTTCGTCTCATTCGTGGAGCCAAGGGGATCCGCACGCTGCTGTTCGCCCTGATGATGTCACTCCCTGCCCTCTTCAACATCGGCCTCCTCCTCTTCCTCATCATGTTCATCTTCTCCATCTTCGGCATGTCCAACTTCGCCTACGTGAGGAAGGAGGCCATGATCGACGACATGTTTAACTTCGAGACGTTCGGGAACAGCATGATCTGCTTGTTTACGATCACCACGTCGGCGGGATGGGACGGGCTGCTGGACCCCATCATGAACACGCCGCCGGACTGCGACCCCAACGTGGAGAACCCCGGGTCGGCGGTCCGAGGGGACTGCGGCAGCCCGGCGTTGGGCATCGTCTTCTTCACCACCTACATCATCATGTCCTTCCTCGTGGTGGTCAACATGTACATCGCCATCATTCTGGAGAACTTTAACGTGGCGACGGAGGAGAGCGCCGACCCGCTGTGCGAGGATGACTTCGAGATGTTTTATGAGACCTGGGAGAAGTTCGACCCCAACGCCTCGCAGTTCATCCAGTACAGGTAAAGAACCGGACACCTCTCAGTGGACCGGCTCTTCTGGTTAGATCTGGTTAAATCTGATTCATATTCATCTCTCTCTCTCTCTCTCTCTCTCTCTCTCTCTCTCTGGGCTTTGCAGTAAGCTGTCGGATTTCTGCGACAGCCTGAAGGATCCTCTGAGGATCGCCAAACCAAACACCATCAAACTGATCCACATGGATCTGCCTCTGGTTCCTGGAGACAAGATCCACTGTCTGGACATCCTGCTGGCCCTCACTGCTCAGGTGATTTCTATTGGGATCTTATTATTATATATGATATTATTCTATGTTGGGTTATGTATAAGGGTGGAATGATTCATCTACCACATCAACTTATAATCCTTCGATCCAACTACATCGATAGGTACTCGGCAAGTTGTCCTTCACGGGGACGTAAATCGATCTAAAATCAATTTTCAAGATAAATAATCGATTGTATCGATACTAAGAATTTGCAGTTTGTATTTAGGCACCACAAACGTTATATGGACGTATATATTAGCACTTTCACTCTCCCTGTGTATGACGTCATCAACATGCTCCAGCAGCGCCAATCTGAGAAAGACGACAACAAAATGAAGCAAGCTAACGCCGTTGAAGAGCCAGACGAGAGAGAGAGAGATTCAAGCCGTGTTTGAGGTCCAGCGTGTGGAATTATTTTGGCTTTTGTGAAAAGGGAGACGTCCTCGATAAATCACTCGCTGTTTGCAGAATATGTAAAGGTCAGAATAAAATGCAACGGCAACACGACCAGTCTGTCCACGCACCGACTGAGACGCCGATATTACTGTTCTACCGTTTATACTCAAAA
Organism: Sebastiscus albofasciatus; assembly: GCA_916701655.1. Taxonomy (NCBI): domain Eukaryota; kingdom Metazoa; phylum Chordata; class Actinopteri; order Perciformes; family Sebastidae; genus Sebastiscus; species Sebastiscus albofasciatus. Next base: position 16,453 of record CAKAOI010051593.1, read on the forward strand.
TGAAGACAGAAGCAGGAGGTTAAACCGCTGGTCATATCGTATTGTATCGTATTGCATGGTATCGCTCTAGATGAGCCAAATATCATCCTCATATCGTATTGTATCGTATCGTATCGCTCTAGAAGAACCAAATATCGTCCTTGAATTGTATCGTATCGTATCGTATCGCTCTAAATGAACCAAATATCGTCCTTGAGTCGTATCGGAACCATAGAAAGTGATACGTATCATAGTGAGAATGTATCATTCCACCCTCATTGTGTTAGATAATGTTTAATGTGGTATATTAAATGATATTGTACTCTCTGTGTGAAGGTTCTGGGTGATTCAGGAGGGATGGACGCTCTCAAAGCCAGCATGGAGGAGAAGTTCATGGCCAACAACCCCTCCAAGGTTTATTATATTCTACCAGTTCATCTATTAGAGACTCTTATTGTGTCATCTATTAACAGATAATCATTGTGACCTGCAGGTGTCGTACGAACCAATCAGCAGCACCCTGCGGAGGAAACAGGAAGAGGTGGCGGCGATGGTGATCCAGAGAGCGTACAGGAAACACCTCCTGCAGCGGACGGTCAAACTGGCGTCCTACAAATACCGAGAGAAGACGGAGGGACGGCGAGATGAGCCGCCGCCTGAGACAGAGGGACTGCTCAGTAAACGAATCAGTCAGCTGTACGGAGACGGCGAGGAGACGGAGGACCCTCCTCCCACCCGGGTGGAGCTTCAGAGGGAGGTTCAGCTCCACGCCGCTCCGCCCCTCAACGTCGCCTCCAACGTCCTGCCAGATGAGAACCTGAAGGAGTCTATCGTCTGAGGTTTAACGTCCCGTTTCCCTGTACATTGTGGGAACTCACCTGTCGGAGGAGCAGAGTGTCTCCGTTAAAGAGTGACAGATCAGCGGTAGACGTGCCGACGTCTTCTATCAGAGATATTAAACTTTATCAGTCGTGACGGTCCACAGCGTTCCTTAAAGTTTAACACCAGATGATGAACGTTTGAGACGACCAATCACTAGAGGAGGAAATAAAAAATATGTATCCAGATTTATTTTTTTTTAACGATTTCTAACCAGATGTTTTAACACCAGGATGGATCTATCTGCTTCATCTGAGTCTCTGTGGAGCTAGAAGGAAATTACAGCTTTTATTGTGGTAGTCTGAGTAACGTGACGTCATATCCGTTCCGTATCCGTCAACCAAAACAAACCTCAGAGAGTCTAAAACTTTGGAGGGTCGTCGTGGATACGACCTGCACCCTCCATGTTAAATCCAGCGTGGTAAACACTACACATCCAGTAAAGGACGGAAACACTTTGGGTTTCACACATTGACAGGAGAAGCAGAGCTAGACACGGAACAGGAAACATTACGGTATGGCGGTAACGTGGCGGTGGAGCCGGCCGTCGCTCTCGTCTCCGCGGTCAAATGACCCGACGCTACGACTGTAGAGCACCCAGATACTGACATGTGTGTTCTCTGCATTGAAACGGCCCTGATGGAGCTGACCATGATGGATAAAGAGAACAGAGCTGACGGGAGAGCTAGAGACCACCTTGGAGAAGTTAGAGGAAGTAGACACGTGGGACTACGTCTGCTTTTCAAAATAAGATGTTAACAAAGGGAACTGTAGATACTAAATACATCTATGGAAATAAGATTGATGGATTATATTCACCAGAAGTATAAAACATTATAAATTAAAAAGAAAACACCTCTGATCCGTGATGGACATTCTACTGGATTCATTTAGAGATTTTACAAAGTAAAAGTCTCTAGAAGTGGATGATTCATCTTGTTATCTTCATGGTCTAGAGGTCAACAAGTTAACAACAATCCCAATAAATCAGAATATAGAATCAGCACCAGGTCTAGTGATAGCATCTAATCACTAGATTCGTCCCAGCCCTACCAATCACGTGACGTTATTCAGTGGTCAAATCTGACCGTTTAGGAGAAACTAACTGATGACATAAGAACAAAGTTTTGACTGGCGTCGACTGTAGCAGCTTGAATCTATTCTTAAATGCATATTTAATATGTCTGATTGTTTTTATCTTTATCCTCCGTCTCTAAAGCTGCGTTACGCTCGCCGTAGTGGCGTACTTTCCAACCCTCACGATTTTCCCGAGAGACTCCCGTTTTTCATCGCCTCACTGATGAATATGAGCTCATGCCAGAGATTCACAAGCCAAGTTCACACCAGAGGGGAGAATTATTCAGTTTCCTTTCTTTCAACTTTTAAAGTCACCAGAAACAAAGTCTCTGAAACTCTAATAGTTCTGGGGGAGGAGCTCCAGACCTCCAGACGCCCCGCTTTGGTTTTTAAATCCTCCCTTTTTTTTTTTCAAGGTCTCGAGGTTGGCGAGTATGCGTAGTGTAGCCGGCAGCGAGATGCCAGAAAATTAGGTCATCGCAGCTTTGGCGTGATGCGAGAACACTCCGTAAGTTGTTGCGGTGGTTTGTCGTGCACCTCCGAATTTTTTTAACTACGCGCCGACTACTCGCACTGCGCTTTCATCTCAGCATGGACGCCTTCCGGGAAAGACAGGCTGAGTAGGTTGGCCTGCATCGAAATCTGTGTGACTGTTCATTGAGAGACCACACGGACTATAGTATACTACTAGTATGAGGTTATACTACTAGTATAGTATGAGGTTGTACTACTAGTATAGTATGAGGTTGTACTACTAGTATAGTATGAGGTTGTACTACTAGTATAGTATGAGGTTGTACTACTAGTATAGTATGACGTTGTACTACTAGTATAGTATGAGGTTTAAAATACAGCCGTCATGTGTACAGAATAAACTACAGTATAGACACAATTATACATAGAATGTAAACATATTTGAAGAATATGGATCCAGGAGGATAATATTATATTGTATTATTATAGTAGTATATTATAATATCATATTGTATTATTATAGTAGTATATTATAATATTATATTGTATTATTATAGTAGTATATTATAATATCATATTGTATTATTATAGTAGTATATTATAATATCATATTGTATTATTATAGTAGTGTACTATAATTTTATATTGTATTATTATAGCATAATAGTATATTGTAATATATTGTGTTTTGGGGTTTATAATTGAACTCTTTATGTTTGTCGTGCACCTCTGAAGTTCCAGGAGGTCTTCCAGGAAAGACAGGCTGAGTAGGTTGGCCTGCATCGAAATCTCTATGACTGTTCATTGAGAGACCACACGGACTATACTATACTACTAGTATGAGGTTATACTACTAGTGTAGTATGAGGTTGTACTACTAGTATAGTATGAGGTTGTACTACTAGTATAGTATGAGGTTGTACTACTAGTATAGTATGAGGTTATACTACTAGTATAGTATGAGGTTGTACTACTAGTATAGTATGAGGTTGTTCTACTAGTATAGTATGAAGTTGTACTACTAGTATAGTATGAGGTTGTACTACTAGTACAGTATGAGGTTATACTAGTAGTAAAGTATGAGGTTGTACTACTAGTATAGTATGAGGTTGTACCACTAGTAAAGTATGAGGTTGTACTACTAGTATAGTAGGAGGTTTCCAATATAGCCGTCATGTGTACATAATAAACTACAGTATAGACAATTATATAGACTGAATAGACACAATTATACATAGAATAAAAACATATTTGAAGAATATGGATCCAGGAGGATAATATCATATTGTATTATTATAGTAGTATATTATAATATTATATTGTATTATTATAGTAGTATATTATAATATTATATTGTATTATTATAGTATATAATATTATATTGTATAGATGAACTCTTTATGAATCAGAGAGTTTATCTGAATAACTAACGAGGAACTTTCTTTCTTTCTTGATCTTTTTTATTTCTTTATTGTTTCATATATTTTGTATGAATTATGTTAATGTTATGATATTATGATGTTAATGTGCTGTAATCTTTGTTCATCTGTTGTTTCTTTAAAGAATTCACTCAAAGATGAAATTTGTCAAACTGCTTGTTGTTGCTAAGAAACCAACTCTTCATGTGATTGGTGGATGAGAGTCATCAGCCTGCTGATTGGTCGGTTGATGAATAAACCCTCCTGGACATGTTTCTACTGTTGTTCTTCAGGCAGAGATATACACCTGTACACCTGTATAACTACACACCTGTATACCTACAGTCTGATCCATCCATCCTCTGAATGCTCTAGGTCTCTAGTCTGATCCATCCATCCTCTGAATGCTCTAGGTCTCTAGTCTGATCCATCCATCCTCTGAATGCTCTAGGTCTCTAGTCTGATCCATCCATCCTCTGAATGCTCTAGGTCTCTAGTCTGATCCATCCATCCTCTGAATGCTCTAGGTCTCTAGTCTGATCCATCCATCCTCTGAATGCTCTAGGTCTCTAGTCTGATCTATCCATCCTCTGAAT
>CAKAOI010051594.1:0-15630 GCA_916701655.1 Sebastiscus albofasciatus
GTGCAAAGTATCCTCATACAACGGCTCAGATGATATCTTGTGAAAATGTACTCCTCATATTTCGTGCGTTTTCCAGTTTGTGTCCAGCAACATGTGACGCACAGTGCCTGAAATGGGCCGGTACTCACCGGTACTGAGTACCTGCACTTCTGATTTTTGTCCACGAGTACGCATACTTCTTATTACATACCGCCACCTCCTTATGATTCTAGGTGATTCCCCTAAACACCCCCGTAACTGCGTCTCTGTGTAAATACATAGGTCGCTTAATGCTGAGAAAACAGCGCTGAAAAGGCCTTTGCTATTCCTTCTCATTATCCAGTTTATACTGTAGGTCAACCAATATCATATTTTAAGTTGGCATTATTGCAGCATATTTGCTATATTGTATTTGTGTATAATTTGATTTGTGTCAATAGATACATAAAAAAGTTTTTTATTAACCAAATGATAAATAAACAAACTGTGGAAATGTATTCCTCATGTATGGAATGAAATGCATACAAAAATAAATTTGAAATGGGATATATCACCAAGATAAACGTAGAAATATAAATATATCCAAGACATAATAATAATAATAGATAATGTCATGCACCTGCTAAACTAGGGTACTGGCACCTTTTTTGGTCCAATTCAGGCACTAGTGATGCACGTGTCATTTTCCGCATGCTACATGTATAGTCTTTTCAAAATAAACTTCCGTCTTCACAGAAAACAACTTGGTTAGGTTTAGGAAAGATGACTACTTGGCTAGGCTTAGGAAAAGATCGACTTGGTTAGGTTTTTGGCAACACAACTTAGTTAGGTTTAGGAAAATATTTTGGTTTGGGTTAAAATAACTCTGAAAGTGGTGTAACCTAAGTACAGAAGTTACATGACAAATAAATCAACGTTGACTTATGTTTTCACACGGGGTATGGACACCTATCTCCTGGGAGAAAGTCTGGCTTGTTTTGACGCACAGATCCACCTCAACCTCCTCCCTATGTAGCGTTTTTGTCGCTCTTTATACTTCCTGGTTCACGATTTTGAGGATTACATACAGATTTACTTTGTGAATTACAGTGCATTAGTTTCCATTAGTATAGCTGTGAACAGTATATGAGAACAGCCTGACCTGTGTAGTGAGAACCATATGTTGACTGTGGATAAGCTATGATACTAAATAATTGATTCTGAAGTTAATGGACTTTAAATGACCACGCTATAAAACTGCATATATAAAAAACTATATCTATAACAGTCAGAATGAGACAGGTGCAGAGAAAGGGCAGACACAAATATAATGCCTATGAAAACATCAATGCCAAACAAGTCAACATCACCTTTGTTGAGATGACAGTCATCATTATCGCATACCTGAGATGTCAGTGCCGTCACCATGGCTACAACTGAAGGTAAGCAGAAATAAAAAGACCACAAAATGGAACGGAGATAAACCCAATGGTAACATCTTGAACTAGTAATAACTCCCCAGTCTTACCTTGCTTTATGTAGAGACTCATGTTGCTCCTGGTATTTGTGCAAGTTTAAGTTTGAAGTATAATCAATAGAGAAAAATGTATTGGTTTTTAAGTCTGTTTTTGAAGACATCAGTGCCAATTCTTCTCTAATCACAGCAGGTAGACTTTTTCATGAAAAGTGAGCATGGTGTAGAGCGAGCTCTATCAGCAGTTCTCTTATTTACCGCTGTGATGGATGAAAAGCCTACATCTAGTGTTTGAAGGTTGCTTGGTAGTATATGCGTTGCAATGAAGTAAATAACAGAGAATATGAAGTTGTTAGTCTTTGTCATGTGCGTTTGTAGAAGCACATTGAAGTCACATGAATGGGAGCATATTAAGAAAAGATTTGGTTATTTTGACTGTATGTAGAAAAATCTTATTTTTTGTCAAGATTCTGGCAGCAGAATACAATATGAGATGAAGATTTGTAGTTGCCACATGAATCAGAAAACCAGTGCACAGAAGTAATCAAATTATATTGTTATATACAAATGCATGTACTAAAAATTTAGCCTTCCAGGCACCAGCATTTTTGTTTTGCTGGCACTAAGAAGAGGTTGTTTGAGGATAATAATCATTTCACTTCAGATGCACACTTCAAATGCGGAGTGTTTAAGATCTGTTCCATACAATTGCATTGTCGGATGGCTCACATGTAAGTGCAATAAAAAAAGTTACGAATAATGTTCCTAAGAGGAAACGTGTCAGGAACAAAACAGAAATTAAAGCTGCTTCAATCAATACTTTTGACGATATCCATCGGTCAATTGATTAAGTGTAAAGAAGGGCTGTCAAAGTTAAATGCAAATTTTGTTTTAACTCCACTAATTTCTTTAATGCATTAAGGAAATCGATCTTTTGGAAGTGATAGCGGGCTCAGTTTTAAAGCTAGAGTGAAGATACTGGCATCATATGAAACTTAGTAAAGGAAGGAATCTATTGATACCGATACCATGTTTTCCTAGCTTGTCATAGAGTTATTGCCATTTTCAAAGGGGTCCCTTGACCTCTGACCTCAAGATATGTGAATGAAAATGGGTTCTATGTGTACCCACGAGTCTCCGCTTTACAGACATGCCCACTTTATGATAATCGCATGCAGTTTGGGGCAAGTCATAGTCAAGTCAGCACACTGACACATTGACAGCTGTTGTTGCCTGTTGGGCTTGAGTTTGCCATGTTATGATTTGAGCATATTTGTTATGCTAAATGCAGTACCTTTGAGGGTTTCTGGACCATATTTGTCATTGTTTTGTGTTGTTAATTGATTTCCAATAATAAATATATACATACATTTGCATAAAGCAAGCATATTTACCAACTCCCATATTGATAATAGTAGTAAATACTTGATAAATCCCCATTTAAGGTAAATTTTGAGCAGATGAAAGAATGTGCGATGATGTGCGTGATTAATCATGCACAATCATGCTGTCAATCATTAAATATTGTAATCGATTGGCAGCCCTAGTGTAAAGTAAAAGGTGTTGCTCGTAGAGACAAGGATGAACAATCAGAGCCTCAAGATTTGCTTCCAGGGGTGACTGCAATATCCCTAAGTGAAGCTCCTCATTCGACCAATCAGCCTATTCCTGGAAAACTATTAAATAATGGAGCAGGTTACCCGACTACCTAAAAAGCATAAGACTTTTTAAGCTTCTCACGTAACCTGAAATCTTGGTTTCTGAACAACCAAGACTGCTAGCACTAAATATCAAATCAGCCTTTCTCTTACTTTAGTATGTGGGGGGCATGGCCCTCTCACTGTGAATGACTCATGCACGTTAGACTAGGCAGGGGATATTTATACTGTATTTAATTGTGATAAGCTGCTTGACTGAAATCTATCATATCGTTTATTGTGTTATTTGTATTTATTGTATTTTGGGTTGTACCTAGGTTATATTGTGATCCTGTTGTGGTGTTGTGTAGTGTGTTTATTGTGTCAGTGTTTAGGACTGCAGATGGAAATTAGCTTCCCTGATAAATCTGGTGCACCCATCTTTTTGTTTCTATGTAAATAATTAATGTCTGTGCACACAGTCCTTTTAAACCAAATAAATAAAATAAAATAAACTGATTCGGTGGTTAAAGGTCAAAGTCACTGTAACATCACAAAACATGTTTTTGGCAATAACTCAAGAATTCACATGCTAATTATTACAATTTCACACAATAGTCTAACAGGATAAAATGATGAAGTGATGACATTTTGGACAGATATAGATGTAAACTGCAGCTTGACTGGTTGGCGGAGGCATACAACCGCAAGGCAGTAATTCTAGTGTTGGTTTTATGGCCCACAAATTGGTTCAATCTCACAACTCTCATCAACCTCAGTTCCAGACACAGTATGTTGTGTTCAGAGAAAAAAACTGAAACACATTTGATCTAGCATTTAGCAGCTACAGAGCCAGATATTTCCCTCAGGAGATGGAGAGTTAAATAGAGCAAACAGGAGAGTGAATATTGGTCAGAGACATGTCTCCAAATGAATGCTAATGTTGCTTTATGCCGGCTTGATATGTAAATATGCAACTCTTTGCTAACATGTTCACCATATCTAACTATAAAGGAATCTCTGCCTGTGGCTATCTTGGTACGTTCATCCCAGCTACTTCACACTTGAGGGATGTATTGCCAGGGACCCAAGGCAGCGAGTTAAAGTTGGTGCAATTTGGACACGCGACGTGTTCAATATTAATACATTTTGAAGGAACAACCAACCAGCGCTCTGTGCGGCAGACCATGGCTCATTGACCTCAGTTCACTTTTGCTGCTGGATTGTGGCTATACTAGCATTACAACCAAACTCTTCTTCACTTCACTGGAGTCAACGAGCAACGAGCGGTTCTCAACAACGCTGCAAGCAGCACTTCCAGGGTCCAAGCACTGGGTCCAAGCACAGGGTCTGTCGACTTCAATTGGCCATGCGCTCCTCCAAACGGCCACGCCCCCCAATAGCGTTGTAAGCAGCAATACCGGGAGCCAATCAGCCAATTCCGAATAGGCACGCGTTCCGAATAGCCACATCCCGAAAGGGTACTTCACTAGTCAACTTGATAACGGGATGACATCAGTGTTGTGTTTGCAGCTTGTTGCACTTCTCGACTAACCTTGTGCGGCAGCTGGATACTCACGATGTCACAAATATCACACTAGAATTGCAGGATCAAATAAAAAGCAAACTATTGGCTCAGTACGTCAATGGTTTCGCCATCTGTTAGCTTGGCTTTCATTAGTTTGATTCATAGATGGTTCATCCAATCACCTGCCAAGTATTTCTTTGAAAGTGCCTGCTCTTTCCAATGACGGCTTCTCAGATGGTTTTGTGAAACAAACCATCTGGCAAGTCAGGTTACTTCCCAAGTGGCCAAAGAATCAGTTAATGCCGGTTTAAACCATGAAGGCACTTCTACTCAAATACCAAGGTAGCCTTCAAGGGAGTCGACCTTATTAAAAAAGCCTTGCTTAGGTAAAGCAGTAATAATGCATCGATTGCAAGCTCAATAACTAGCACCTAATAATAAGGTCAGACTAATGTAAGCGGAAACAAAAAAGGGAAGAGTGAAATGCCTGTGCATGTATATAGCTTCAGCTTTGGCATGCAACTAAACATAAAACTTGGTTGAAAGGCTCAAAGGACCAAATGTGAGCTGCAACTGGAGATGAAGTTAGGGCAGCTTGTGGCAAGGGCTAATGGAATTAGAGCTAGTTGTCAAGCTGGGGCTGACATTGCAAGCTGCTGCTATTAAGACTGCGCTGCTAGAGATGGCTCTTGCTCGGGGCAAGGGTGATTGACATAGGTTTCAGCAAGCACAACCACAGTACATAATTCTCATTCTCTGAGATAATAAGTCTAATACTGCAACACGTGCGCGCCATTATTGGCCGTGCGTGTCCAATGGGTCTGGGAACAATGCTGATATGGAAATGTGTTGCAATCTGTGAATGTGGAGCACGCCTGGCCATGACTAGGCTAAGCTTCATGAGCTTTGCCGGCCTGATGGAGAGACTTGAGTTGGCTAGGCTAGTGCGGCCATGGAAGTGTAAGTATGGGCATCTATTATTCAAGACATAATTATGCAGTGGGCCGCTTTGTCAGCCAGTCAATCAGAACCCAGCTTTTCATTAGGCTGCCTGTCATTGCACTGCGCTGGAGGCATGCCTCTCACACACACAATAGAAACCCACTCACACACACATATGAACACAAACAGACGCATAGGCACACGCGCTATTCTCTCTGCCAATATATCATTGCGAAAACAAGAGGAAGCTTCAAGAAAAAAAAAAAAAGTGGCGGGATGACTATTGCTCCCTCCTCATTTCCCTACTCTTTAGTCCAATAGGCCCCCACTGAGACGCAATTTAAATGTCAAATGAGACTGATTGGATTATAGTAGAGTGAAATCTGAGAAAGGCAGGGTGAGGGAGAGGAGGGGAGGCGAGAGGGGAGGAAGATATCATGGAAATGTCGATGGAGAGCAAAGAGGTGAGGAGCCCTTGGATACAGAGCAGCCTGGCACCTCGACACTGTATCTTCCTTTACTGCACATTGTAGGCAACCTTATAGGCACGTGTGCCACCATCGGCACGTGGTAGCTTCACCAATGGCACACTAGCAACAAGTGTGCAAGACAGGTTTTTGGTAACGTTGAAGTGCCCTCTTCAGCATTTGCACGCCAAGTTACCTCTTTCACAGCCATTGGCATTTGCATGGCCTGTTATTTGCGCTAGCTTGATTAATTTTTTTTTTTTTTTTTTTCCCACCCACATTCAGCGAAGACCAGCTTTACTTTGCCTCTGATTGGCTGTAGTACTCGTTGCCTTCTTTGCTGAATTTGTTGAAGTTTATTGCTGATGAACAAGATTGGTGGAAAGTTGATAGGGTTAACTTTTCTTTGGCTTTTGAATGTACTTAAATTGCGATTACTAATTGGCCTTTTTATAATGCTCATTATAACAGTATTTTACTCATGGATTTGATCTTGGTCTCTGTCTGTGGATATGTGTGATTTTGTTGTCTGCTCTGTTGACCTGTTTTTATTCTGCCTATGTCTGTAAAGCACTTTGGTCAGCTCATGTTGTTTTAAATTTGCTAGTGAAATAAATCATTTGACTTGACTTGACTTGACTTAATGATTTCAACTCGGATGAGGATAACAGCCTTCTTTTATAGTGATCTCATAAATAATTACAATGTCCTGATTGTGGGAGAAAAATGTTTTTTTGAAAATGTTGTATGGAATAAAATTACAGATCATATGGAGATTTCAATTTTAACACATCCACTTTGACTTCAGCTGTTCGTTGGATTTGTTTGGATTTCAACTGCTGTGTCACACAGTTTTCCTCTGAATAAAACAACATATTGTCTTTGACAGATAAACCTAAAAATAAACAACAGGGCTTTATAGTGTTGCATAAACCTTATTGGAACACATACTGTCCCCGGGGACTCTCTCTCTCTCTATTGAAAAGGCGAAGAAAATATGGTATGACTAAAAGGGCAAGGAGGAGTGGAGAGAAAGGCTGGCAGAAGGTCAGAATCATGGTGAGAGGAGGACCAAAGGAGGAAAAAAGACAGCAAGATAGAGATTTGGTAAAGCGAGATAGATTCAGCAAAAAATAAATGATGTAATAATATTCAGAAACCACAGAGTTTACATTCATAACTTGAAAAAAGGTATTGATAGAAAACCGTAGGATGACGATATAGAGCGTGGGCCCCCGCAGTTTGTTGTTTGAGAGAAGAGAGATCTCATAAATATGTATGACTACATCTTGTACATGCATGTTTGTGTTTGCTCTCCTTTTGACCAAGACGTCTCATTACCAAATGTGACGGGTGGTGAGGAAGAAGGGGGTCCATACTGTTAGACCTCGGGATCAAAGCCATCAGCTTTCACTCCACTCCAGAGAGGAGCGGCGCACGGTAATGATGTTGACTCGAGTCTGATTCAATGTGTACACTTCAGCGTGCCTAGAGAGGGAGGTCTGTGGATGTTTCATTTTTGAGGAGGAGTGTGCATAATCAGCGAAGTGACAGGGGGGCTACAGTGAGATCTACAGTACACAGAGGCCGTCAGGAAATGTTTGAATAATGTTGCCTAATTGGTGCCCGATATGTTTGGGAGCTAAAGAGAGTAAAGAGAGCAGTTAGCTATACTTAGCAACAGTTAAGTCAGTCACAGAGCGGCTCACAGCTTCCGATTGGCCCTCTGAATCTAAAAGTACAAAAACAAATCTAGCTCAGCCTGTTTTGTTTTTTTTATTTCAAGTGAATTTAAAGGAACAGTGTGTTTCGCTGGATCTACTAGCAGAAATGGAATATGATATTAATAACTATGTTTTCATTAGTATATAATCACCTGAAACTAAGAATCGTTGTGTTTTCATTAGCTTAGAATGAGCCCTTCATATCTACACAGGGAGCGGGTCCTCTTCATGGAGTTCACCACGTTGCTCCGCCATGTTTCTACAATCGCCCAGAATGGACAAACCAAACACTGGCTCTAGAGAAGACTTTTTTTTGCTTTTTAACGTTATATGATATGAAAGGTATTTGGTGCAGAAACGTCGCCAATCAACGTATCCGTGGTTTACGTAATCATCCAATACCAACATTTCTTTACTGGGTTGTGTGAAACTGCGATAACGTGGGCCACAGAGTGCAAAACCGTGGTACCGCCAGCCACCGTCTGACTTTTGTAACTCGTAAAGTAGTGTTATTACGGTAAGGATGGCCTCTGAGTGAGGCAAACGGCGTTACCACGGTTTTGTACTCGGCGGCTCACGTTACCACAGTCTTGGAAAGGGATGAATGAGCGGAGGGGTACTTAGTTGGTTGCAATCTGCAACCACACCACTTGATGCCACCAAATCCTACACACTGTACCTTTAAATGTTTGCGAAAAGAAAGACTTCTTTATTAAATGCTGTAAATGGATATCTCTCTATATATGTGTAACAACCAAAGCATCCTTTTCTGTAGCATTGCACCAGTCGAATCCCTCCGCTCTCTCCGAGTGTTTCCCCCGACTCCCCCTCCGCCTCACAAGAAAGAGCAAATGAACAATGAATTATAAATCTTTGGCTGTTAAACAGTTATTCAAATTGTCGACAGATTTATTTAATCAGTGGAAGACAGAGCCAACAACACATGAGCTGGCTGCCTGCAGGTATGTGTGGATGCTAATCATGAGTGTGTTTAGAAAACGGGGGGGAAAGCGGCTTCATTAGCCAAGATGTTTAACAAACAGAGCGTGAGAGGAGGAAGGGACACACGGCGGGCGATGCGTTAGAAGTACTGGGAGAGACCGGTTGAAGAAAAGGAAGAGGTGACAGCGTAGGAGTGACGAGAGGGAAACAGGGGAGAAAGATTTAATTCCTTGACAGGTTGTAATAAAAAAAGGGAAATTAGGATTTAGAATGAAAAGCCATTTTAAACAGATGACAATTTGTAGTCTGAGATGACAGACGAGAACAGTTCCTGCTTTTTATTGTTATCGATTGAATCAAAAAGAGAGATGGAAAAGAAAAAGCACTCAAGTAATTAATAGCCACCTATCTACTATCTCAACGGGACTAAACATATACAAGATTGACAATATTTTTAAAGGGATGATTTAAACGTCGCACCATTTTGCAGCTGCTTCCATAGTAAAATCCTTCCAATTACTCGAGCACATGCGTGATATTTCTAATCTCAATGAGACTGCCTGATTAAATAAAGATGAAATTTAAAGTTTTATTGATTGGCCACCTGGAGTGAGTGGAATAATCTTAAAAACACAGCATTGTTACAATAAGACCCTGTGAAGTTGTCGCAGCATGTTAATGTCACATTAACATTTGCCTGTTTAAACATCTAGCAGACACGGAGCAACATTAACATTCAATTGAATTTAAGTCCATTTTCACTTTACTGCTGTTATAGTCTCCATCAACTCCTGAGGGAAATGTCTCCGGAGCCGCTAAGTGCTCCACTATGTTCACCAACTAGTCACTAACTACGTCTGTCTGCCGTTTAGCGATGCATTTAGTGAGTTTATCGGAGGTTTCGTCACTGTGAGCTGCCTGTGTTGGGCCAGAAAACTAAAACAAAGAGCAAAGATGGACTGAAACACCCTACAGATCTGAAGGGAACTGCAGAGTCGGGTGTTCAACACTACAAGGAACTCCTTTCACATCATATTGACATTGTCATTTGATAAATTGTTGATGTGTAATTATTGATTATTACAGATTTAAAGCCCAAACTGTAATGTGTGGCTCCAGTGTGAAAGTACAGTGTTTTAAAACCACATTTTAAAACAAACAAACTTCACAATTTAGTTTATTAGTTGTTTAGAGCAGTGGTTCACAAACTTTTTCACGTTGAGGACAACCAAAACTGACACAAATTAGACCACAAACCCCCGATTGTTGCAATTTTGTCCCAGGGTCCCCCCGTCTGATAAGATTTCTGTGTGTACTATGAAACCCAAAATAGTTATAAGATAAGATAGAGCTTTATTAATACCGAAGGAAATTCTTTTTGCCAGAGATAGCTAAAAAATTACAACATAAGAATAAAAAACAACAGAGTAATAAATCTAAAATGTATAATAAATAATATTAACACCATTGCCTCATGTAATAACAATAAAAATAAGATCAATTTAGTAGAATAAGGAAACTAAAATGGAAAAGTAGTACATGGCATTCTGTTACATTATGGATGGAATTAGAGTGAAAATATATTGGTACCGGAGAGACCTCAGAGAGCAGGTCCAAAGCACACTGGAGCACACGGATTTAGGGCAATCAGCTTTATTAGTTTTGACACCAACTGTGTCTTCACCGACTCTGACGAAGACGCGGTTGGTGTTGAAACGTTAGTCTTCTCGTAAAGTTAATTGCCTTAAATCTGTGTGCTCCACTGTGCTTTGGACCTGCTCTCCGAAGTCTCTCCTATTACAAGATTGCCCTATTCTGTGAGCACCAGACAGGCCTGTCATTCCTTGTGAAACAGTTGAAGTGTGTTTAACCTCCTTTTTTCACTCAATAAATTATTCCCCTTTCTTTTTCTGGGGACCCCCCTGGAACTCCCTCAGGGAACCCGTGGGGGTCCCCGGACCCCACTTTGAAAACCACTGGCCTAGAGGATATTACATATACTTAGTATGATGTATGTCATACTGAAGCATTTCCAATCACATGATTGATATTTAAATTAAGTACTTTGATGTTAGGGTTGTGGTTTACAGTATTATTACCAGTGAGCTGAGTCATTGTTGTGAAGTCAACCCCAACAGGACGATGCAGCACCCCGACTGAAGGGGTTTATTTCAAAACAATGACCCTCTAGCTGTACATTATCCTGCTTATTACACGGCTACTTACTTAAGAAATCAGTAATTTGACACAAAAATGGTCCGCCAGAGTCCGACATCAGAACTGCACCCATAGCAACGGTCTGTTATACATAGCAACGGTCTGCTATAAAGAAATAACAGACCATAGAAATCAGAATCGAATATTCAACAAAGCCGTGTAATAATACTTTATATCTTAGGAATTGTACGTATCAAAAAATAGGGCAATAACCAAAGACAAACAACAGAAATGTGTGCAGAACATAATTGGTTCAGTTTTCCCTTTAATTACTATACATGAAAGAGTGATCACATTCTGTAATCACCTGGCATCCATCAGTAGTACCAGTCAAACCACTACGAGGCCTTGAAAGTCTTCACAGTGGTATAACTAAAAGGAAAGGACTCAAGGACATCTCCCTGAATATCCAACCGCAATTATCATCTTACAAATGAAAAAAAAGAAAAGTTTTTCTCTGTTAAATTGAATGGCTTAAAATAGAGATTCATATTGTTATCTGAGAGTACAGGATGAGGCACAAATGAAGGCATATAAAGGGAAGGCAGGACAAGATGTGTCCTTCATATACTAGAGGAAATATTGCACATGTCTCGCTGCAAAACCTGCCGCCACCTGCCTTGTAGCTTATTAAAGTTATTATGTTGCCCTCACATATATTTCCCATCAGTTTCTCTCCTCTACTCACTCAGGGAAATGTCAGGCGACAGTGTTTTTGCCCTTGGTTTGGATTAACGGAGGGGGATTTTGGTTTGCCAAGAACCTCCAACTTGTCGGGAGCAATCCCATTTTAAGACACAAAAGGTTTTGTTTTATGGATAATGTCACCCTCCATTTTCTCAAAACGCTGTATAAAAACGTCATGCTTGCCTGACTGCCGTTATACATTTTATGTGTTTGCTGGTTCAGAGACGTAGTAGTTACTCTTTTCTTTTGTGCTGCTTTTTTGCAAAGCAAAAATGTTCTTTATTGAGGCACTAAAGCGAGAGGAAAAAGCGATCAGTTGAATGCGATTGAAAGGGAAACAGAAATGAATCAGCAGTGAGGGACAAGGGCCTTGACTGCCTCTTCACCTGATAATGCTTTTGATCTGATGTGTCACAAGATGATGCACGGTTGACAATTACCTCTCTACCACAGCACTCAGGAAAACAGCACTCCCGCTATTTTGCAGCCCACGTATGCTCATACGCACACATACAAACCGGCGTTCGTCGTGCCATTCGTTTGGACCAGCCTCCAACCTGTTGAACACAAAGCCGAGATAAGATGGATTTAGGCGCCCCGTCTCTCTTTGTGTTTTCCTCCAAGCAAAATGTCAACAACACAAGGCGTTCTGGGGAGTGGCTCAAAACTAAATACCTCTCCTCTATCAGTCCGTCTGGCCTCTGATCCTCCTTTGATGCTATGTCGTTCCATTAAAACTCTGAAAGGATCTGAGCACCTTATCTTCCATCTGCTCCACTGCAGTCATGCAACCACCAATGATGAGATCCACACTGCTCGCCTCAGGGTGTGTGTATATGTATGCGCAATCTAGAGCGTAATGCTTGCATGTCTTTGTGGACTTAACAGCGTGTGTGTGTGTGTGCGTGTGCGTGTGCGTGTGTGTGTAAATATGTGCAGGTAAGTGGCTGTTGACGGTCCTCCTGGCATCGCGCGAAGTGCCTTGAGTGACGTGCGGTATTAAAAGCGTCAGTGTTGGGTGACATGACTGTGATAAGGAGCCAGTGAGAGTCATCCTCATTAAACATCAATCCTTGCTTGGCTTACAGGCTTGTTGCCATGGGCGACACCCTGAATGGAGCAACATCTAATACAAAAAAAAAAAATGTTTTCCTTTTGCTTTTCACCCGGAGGTAATTTGATGTCCTGTTTTGAATAGATCTGATAAACACTGAAGCATTTCCCTATTGTGTGACACTTCTACAGTAAACATATGAGCAGATTAAGCCCAGTTAGTTGGAGGTGCGCGCGTTTGCTTATTGGGAGTCTTAAATTAAAGTCTCGTCATCTGTTGAGTATTATAGGATTAAAATAGTTTTGTTGCCAACCGCAGATAGCGGTTGGCTCGTTCACTCGCCTCCATCGAAACACACGCAGTGGCAGGGATGGGTGGTGTATCAGTGTGTCTGTGCGCTTATCAGTTGTCCTTAAATAGAAGCACTGCGACTGGGGATTTCTGACAGACAATGCTGACTGCAGACCCGGCATATTGTGTCGGTCTATTGAAAACAGCTGCATTGATTCAGCGGCTTTCTAGCTACAGGTGGGCGAGGATGAGTGTGTGTGTTTATACACGTGTGTCATGTCGTGTCAACAAATGTTCTCCCTTGCTAAAAGTGTGATTGCAGTTCTTTATTCCATATTGCGCACACATAGCCGCAAGTGCATGTAGCACGCATGTTTCAAGGAGCTCTCATTCAGGGACTTTATAGGGTACAAAAGCACGGGTTAAACATGGTACTACACATTCAGCATTTTATCATTATGTGTGTTCAGGCGTGCTGTGTGTTAGCAGCCTTGGGTTGAGATTGCAGGCATGAATGTACAGTACAGTAGTAGCTCCTAAGGACAGCCGTACCACGAAAGCAGATTTAGATTCTTGCTTGTTCTGCATTTCATACCTGAAGTTTTCTTTTCTTTTCATACATGTAAAATACGTAGGTCAGGCATTTTTTTTTGCGGCGAGCTTTCCCTAATCACCTCTGTATATTTTATAATACATAAAATATAGATAAAGTATATATACCATCTGTTTCTGTCTTCTACTCTATGATAAGCTATACAGTTATGTTTTATTCCCATTGGTCGGGAGCTGGAAGCTCCGTGCACAGCTTCTTTAAACTGGGCACTGTGGAATTGTTTAAATATTTTACATTGTGCGTCTCACACTACATGCCGTAAAGGGATAGTTCGGGTGTTTTAATGTGGGGTTGTATGAAGTACTTATCCATAGTAGGTGTGTTACCTACAGAAGATGGCGGTTAGCGTGCCCCCAGCATTGAGAAACAGACAGGAGCACCGGTACCGCAGCAAAGCAATACAGTGCTGTGGATAGAAAAAAGCAGAAAAACATATTTTAGCCACCTAAAAGGAAGGCTCACCTAAAAAAAAATGTATATCCTTTTAAGTGTATGCCATATTTAGAATATTTTCCACCGGCGAACTGAACTAAAAGTGAGACTTTTCTTTTTGTTTGTTCGATTTTTTAGGTGAGCCTTTTCTTTAGGTGGTTCTTTAAGTACTACTATTAATAATAATTTTTGTTCTCCCTGTCCACAGCAGTACATTGCTTTGCTCCGGTGTCGGTGCTCCTGTCTTGTTTCTCCAAATTGAGGGCACACCGACTGTCATCTACTGTAGGTAATACACCTCCATACAACCCTGCTTCAAAACATCTCAACTATCCCTTTAAAGGACCCACAAACTGACCATTTGTGTATCAATTACTCTCTGTGTTACTTTGAATTCTTGAAAAATAAAAAAAAAAACGTTGTTTTTCTTGCATGCCTCCATGGTGAACAAAGAATAAATAATCGTAGAAAAGTCTTGATGAATTGAAGTAAAGGGGGGGCTCCGTTTAACCACAGCAAAACAACATCCATTTGCAAACTCGTGCAGTAATCCAAATCACTTTCATCCAGTCGTATGCTCACTACTTCCCAAACACATGCATCTTTGCTTAAACCACTGCAGACTCACACAGACAAGTAGCGTGTATGTGCAAGCGTGAGACTTTTTATGAGGAAGTGTTTTATACACTTTCGTCAAGAATTCAAGGTACCAGGGCGTGAGTAATTGATATACAAATGGTCATTTTGTGAGTGAAGTATTCCTTTAATCCTGCTTCTTGTACAACCAAAACACAGAACGTCTGTGCAAAATCATCCTCAAAGATGTTGACATTAAAAGTGAAAGCTAACTTCAATCTGTGCAATTCTTCTGACTTAAAAGGAAGAAGAAAAGGAATGAGTCAGTTCTGAAATTAATCACTTCTACAGGGTTGAAATGGACTTAATCTTCCCAGTTTAGTTAGATAAAAACTTAAAGAAAACTCAGGCAAATTCATTTCAATGGCAACATTTTTTATTTTCTCTGCGAGATAATTCTGGAGTTTGGTGTTGTAAACTGTGGAGTGATATTGATCTTCCAAAATGAGGTGCCCTAGCAGAATTCCAAGCAAATTGAAACACCCTTTTTTTTTCTTTTCATGTGCTCATTTTGTCAGGTGAAAAAATCAATCAGTTTGGAAAGTGTGTGCTCCACTGCCTTGTCAAAAAGCGAATAATGTGTTCGCCTATCGATCAAGGAAATGCAGAATCGGCAGGCATATCAATTCTCAAAGGGACAGAAACGCCGGGACCTCAAAAAAAAAAAAAAAAAAACAATCAAGTGCACATCAAACTTGATTCCCACCTCGAGAACTCTCTGTTTGGAGACTGGCAGCTACTTTATGTTATCTCTATTCATGACTCACCGCTGATCATCTCTTTATCTCCAAAAATCCTGCAGCACCTGTTCCCTTTATTTCTCCATCCCTACATAACACCTATAAACTCTTCCAAGTTCAAATGAACATTTCCCCTGCGCTTTTCAGCAGCCAATCACATCACTCAGCGGCTATACTGTCATGCTAATTTTTTTTCGAGCCCAACTGCCTCAGTTCAGAGGTCATATTGGACCCATTGTTGATGATGAGTCACTGGCCAGTGGGGCTGGCACCGATGCGGGTAACGTC
>CAKAOI010051594.1:15650-53394 GCA_916701655.1 Sebastiscus albofasciatus
GCACAGCTTCTTTAAACTGGGCACTGTGGAATTGTTTAAATATTTTACATTGTGCGTCTCACACTACATGCCGTAAAGGGATAGTTCGGGTGTTTTAAAGTGGGGTTGTATGAAGTACTTATCCATAGTAGGTGTGTTACCTACAGAAGATGGCGGTCAGCGTGCCCCCAGCATTGAGAAACAGACAGGAGCACCAGTACCGCAGCAAAGCAATACAGTGCTGTGGATAGAAAAAGCAGAAAAACATATTTTAGCCACCTAAAAGGAAGGCTCACCTAAAAAAAAATGTATATCCTTTTAAGTGTATGCCATATTTAGAATATTTTCCACCGGCGAACTGAACTAAAAGTGAGACTTTTCTTTTGTTTGTTCGATTTTTTAGGTGAGCCTTTTCCTACATAACACCTATAAACTCTTCCAAGTTCAAATGAACATTTCCCCTGCGCTTTTCAGCAGCCAATCACATCACTCAGCGGCTATACTGTCATGCTAATTGTTTTTCGAGCCCAACTGCCTCAGTTCAGAGGTCATATTGGACCCATTGTTGATGATGAGTCACTGGCCAGTGGGGCTGGCACCGATGCGGGTAACGTCCTGCGGTTGGATAATTTGCATGAGCGAACCAGCAGGGTTTGGCTTTAAAAGATCAGGGTCAGTGGAATAATAGAGAGATTCCCTTTTCTTTTTAATCAATGTGGTGTCCTGAAGCCTTGTGCAGGGCTGTTCTGAGAGAGTTATTGGGGACGCTTTGCTTTATGTACTCTGCTCATGCTGAACATTTCGCTGACAATCAGCAGTATTGGATCAGCGCTGGATACATTCAACCCCATCTGGGCGAGTATTAGATACCCTGGATTCTCCTCCCCTTTTCTCTTTTATCCTTTTCTTCGCATCACCTGCAACCTCGCTGTTTCTCTTCTTCAGTTTCACCCAGGTCAGAGTCACAACTGATGACTTGAGTCAGCAATTCATATAAGCATGATATCAATTCGTTGTCCATGCATAGAAAGGGACAGATCATTCTTTTGCTTTAAATGTGGACAATTGACTCTAGGAACTAGTAGTACAAGCACTAATAGGGTGAAACCTCCTGCTTACATTGTGGATACTATTTAGAGGATATATTCTGGTGTAATAATACAAAAATACAGTCATAAAAAATAAGATGACAATCATAGACCGTATATAAGAAGTGGACGTAGTCCCCGTGACGTCACCCATTGGTTTATGGACGGTCGTTTTGAAGCCTCGAGTTCTGCTTTTGGGCCGTCTCCATCTTGGTTATTGGCAACCATAAGTGATTCAAGTGGGTGGAGATAAGTACAACTGATTGCTAAATAAGACATTTTTAGGTGACCAAAATGTTATAATTAACTTTCATGAACTGAAGACACACTGTGAAAGGGTTAAAGTTGTAAAACGAAAATGCGGACAACATCCAGACCAGGCTAGCTACACCTACGAAAATGAATGCACTATAACTCGTGTATATTCCACAAACTCATTTTTTGTGTAATTCACATAATCGTCGTGTACAAGGAAATATAAAGAGCAGCAAACCCCACGTAGGGAGTAGGTCGGGGTGGGTGGGTGAAAAAAGTTTGCCCAGGAGATTGGCGTTCTTGTCCAATTACGTACTTCAGTTACGCCACTTCCAGAGTTATTTTAAGCCAACCCATGATCTTTTCCTAAACCTAACTAAGTAGTTTTGTTTCCTAAACCTAAGGAAGTTGTTTCCTGTAAAAACAGAAGTTTATTTTGAAAAGGCTCTATGCATGCAACAAGTGTAAATTGACAGGTGTGCTGGACATTTGTAGGAAAATGAACTGTATACCTGTACAGTTCAATAACACTGTATACAGTACATTGCAGCCATGACACTGGTGTGATTCTGATCAAACTCATGACAGCGCTTTGTCATCAGTGCTGAACCTTCAGCCTGAGAGAGCTTACAAGGCTTACTTGTGTGTGTGTGAGCCAATCAATAGCAGGTACTGCAATAATCCAACAGTGATGTATTAAGAGGCATGACAGCTCCAGGTTAAAGTACAAACCCCTATATATCACATAATTTAAAAATGAAATGCCACTGACAAAATAATGAGAAATACTGCATAATGTCTGACTGCTTTACGATCAATTCACTATGTTCAGTATCAGGTTTATTTTCTGACTGTAAAGGTGATGCTACACGTTCCCATGGAAAAAAAAAAAAAAAGACCATGTAATGAAGGTACTTTAACCTTTAATCAAATTGTCTTGGCAGCTTATCTCTCACCAAAAGATTTAGTGTCCTTCATGTTCAAGCTAATCATTTCACATGATGAACACATCAAGTGGCGTGTCCCATTTACGGTGTCACATTACCCAGTTTGTGGTGGAGAAATGTGATATTCACATAATTTATGTCTACACCGTGTTCCGTGTTTCACAGCGTGTTCCATTCAATAACGTTTTATGTGGCTGTGTTGCATACGTCATGTGTGTGTCACTTGCTTTTTGTGTTAACACACTGATTGTACCTCGGGGTGTACAAGACACATATGCCTGTGTGTTTTCTTTCACTCCCTTAGTATGCAACCCACATACTCTATGGCCGCATGTTAAGAGGCCACAATTTATCATCAGTCCAGCAGGGAAAGTGATAGGTGAGAGGAAAGTGCATATAGGGAATGAAAAAGAAAAAAGGAAAAATAGCTAAAAAATCATGTTAGGTCAGCCTGTATCTTGTAGTATTTTGCTGTTTTGTTATGGATATACCCAGGTGTATCTTTTTATGTGCAATATCTGAGTCATTGACGCTGACAAAATACATTAAAATTAGTCCTTTTTGGATATGAAGTGACATTTTCATACATATTGACTTTCTTAACTAAATTTTACTTACTTAATATCATATTTTGCTTTTTAGGTAGCCAATATATTCCAAAACTGTGTAATTTGCCTTTTTGCCGATAGTATTTTCAACACATTCTCATCCCAACTCGTCACATACTGAGACCTCGTCAGACCCCTCTGGATCACTTTTCGGTCGCAGTAAACACATGCTTAGCGCTGTGAATTAAACACTTGCTTAGATTCAGGCAATTAAACCACTGTAGTTCGGTTTAGGAAAAAACAACACGGTTGGGCTTGACATTAATACGTTTGTACATTGAAAATAACAAAGTGAAGGTTGTGAACACAGGACGTGAACAAACAGCTGATTGTAAAGTGAAAGTGAAATGTAACGCACGGGACACAAACAACGGTCTCCTGGATGAAAGCCCTGTGTTTGTTGGACCCATCCACCACCCTTCCCGTTCGCCCTGCGTGTGTCTTTCGCTCTTTAAGCTACGTCACCACAGCACTTTCCGTAAGCGTTAAATATTGATGCAGATGGGTTTACATTGTAGTTAATGGAATGCCAGGTGCGTCTCATACCGGCTTTCAAGGGTGGTATCAAACGTTGATGGCCGTGACAATGCCTTGGTATTTGACACCCTGAAAATGAGAACAGACTGGTGTTTTTTGTCGGGATTGTAGTCATGTTGACTGTTCTGCAGCCTGATTGCTAGGCAGAAATATTTATGTAGAACTAATTTCAAAAACTGTATGACACTCCATTCCTTTGCAGGACTTGGGCTCAATCCCAATGTCCACACTCTCAGACTTTGAGGAGCATTCCCACTAAGTCTGTGAGGGTTTAGGGCTGTACCACTGTCATATCGTCAAGTCCTTGAGAGCTCTCTCGTAGACATTTTGAACCCTTTATGAACACTTTCCGGAAGTCTGCATTTCAGCATACTTTGCCTGTGGGAATTACCCACAATTCATTGCGTTTTGACGTTAACCACGGGGTAGCCCGGAGGCGTAAAAAAAAAGTAAACAAGGGGGGACGGCACATGGGTGTTCAGCCTGACATATTTGAATTTACACAGAAACATTCACATTAAGGATTTAAGATGGTACATACAAAACACACACAAAAGCAGAGTAATGCAAGCAGTAGACTATATTACACACCTGGTTTATTCATTCATTTCTTTTCATTTTGCTTAATGAAGTTCGGCAAAAACAAGTAAATTGATTTTTTGACTGTTAATCTCTGGTCTCGTAAGGCAAGAGCCTGGAACACGCTCAAATAGGCAGTAAAAACGTAAATAAAATCCACAATTGGCATTGTCAAGGTAATGTGATATGTCGTCGTAAAGTGCTGTCCCATTCATATTTATACCATTTCAGGCCCTTGCAGCCTCTCACACACCATTTACCAGGTGATGTCAGTCAAGTACCTGAGGGTTCAGGGCTTAAGGCCTTAGGGGGGACACTGGGATTGGGCCGTTGTGATCGTAATTTAGTGCAACTAAAGAGTAGGAAGTAGAGACTTGAATGAGGCTAAGTACAAGTAGCTGAAACTACGTCGCAGCTGCAAAAACATTACAATGGAAATTTTGACCATTAGGATGGTAAAAAATCCAAACTATCTCACAGCAATAAGACTAGTTGTTGCTAATGTATTAGCAAATAGGCAGCAGAGATTGAGCAACTTGGAACCTATCGGAGTTCTTGCCATTTGTTGAGTGGAAGTCTGATGTTCACTGTTATTTTAGCCCTGTTTAGTTCAGCATTTCCTGAAAAAAAAACAATGTCCAACCTTGTTAATCCATACACATGCTTACTTTACTAAAGTGAGAGCACTACCCGTGGCTTTATATAAAAGCTCAGTGTTTGTTTATGTCAGTCCGATAAACCACACACTGAGCGTGTAACGTGATCAAACATTTGCTGATGTGTGCAAAATAAATAAAGAGTATGTCTGAATTCCTCTGATGTGTTCTTTGCAGACAAACAATTGCAATTTGCTAATTTATTGCAGGAAACTATAGGCTGATTTATGTTTTCCCCAAAGTGCCATTCCACAGAAGAGCTACAAATCACAACGCCTTTGAACGGAAACATGAACTGAAACTATCACACGGTGGTTGACACTCTATATTTTGTTGACACGCTGTGAGACAGAGGTAAAATAAAAAAAGAGGGTAAAAGGTGCCAGGGTGTCATAGACAATAGGGAAAGGCTCATTAGATAGGCATTGTTTTACGGTGGCATCAATTGACAAGCACTTGCGAGTGACCTCCCAACCCCCCTACACTTCTCCCCAACACACCACCTCTCCTCATTTGACAGTCCCTGCAGTCTGCAACACCGCAACACTATAGACTCAGGATTGATTTTAATCAGTGCTGTCACTGGATCAATGGAAGTTTATTACCCCCAGAAGGAGCACTGGCAATGAAGCGCTGCCCCCTGGGAAGTGTAGTTTCACCAGCCGTCATCATCCAACCTGCTAACACCCCTTAGGGAGCATCTGGTATGGGAATTGCGTTTTTTATTGTGCACAGTAAATCTCATTGTTATTATTTCTGAAATTTGATGGTTTGGCCAATGTTGGTGTCATGAAGGAAAAGTGGAAAGAAGCACGTGGCATGGAGTATATTATATAAACACATCAAGAGCACATTTAAAAAATGTAAAGCGATGTGGATTGACAAAAGGGAACAACAGATTGATGTTATTTATCAGTGCTCACTTTCCCGTCAGCGTCTAATGTCAGGTATTTGAGTGCACCAGGCGTCCTTTTGACAAACAACCGAGCGGCGGCGTTTACAGCGCAGCGTGTTATATTAGAGCCATTTAGAGAGACCGCTGGAGCCCACTCCCCACTGCTTTCAATACACACTGGTTATCAGTTGCCCAGGTGACTGGTGCAAGGCTGTGATTAATTGCACTTTGTTAATAAGCAATTCCCCCAACAACCATCTGCAAGAGCAATTTGAGTATACATATCTGCATGGGTTGGCATAAGAGGTATATCTGCATGCACACACGTGTTTCCGTGCCAAGCCTTTGTGCCTCCGTGCCATTGTACATGGCCATATTCACTTGGGGGTTAAACAATTACAAACAAGAGAGGTCTTTCCCCAATATTGTCCTCATTCCTCACTGTCCCCCACCACTAGTATTCGTCCAATGATATATGAGGTGAAGCTAATACTGTTCTCACCAACCCAATGTCCTGATTACAAACAATTATTCATTGTTACTTACAGTAATAAAAGGGTAATGGGGCCTCGTAAATCTACAAGATGGCACTCCCATTCGCTCCCAGAGGGGTGTTGCCTTGTGGGCCCACTGGGAGATGCAAGACTGGGTGAACAGGGTGGTCAACGCCAATGTTTAAAAATTGACCCGCTGCATTGATTTACGCCTGCTTTACTGCGACATAAAAAAAGCATCTCATCATTGTTTAGTAAGTGGTGCCGATGATAAATCATTGCTGCAATCTATGGTTAAAGCTAAATAACACCGTTTGGAACAGGCCAGGAATTTCGTCAAAATAGGGGCAATGCCGCTTGGCCTTTGTGTGTTGTCAATTTTTCCAACAAAATAATTCATTTAACTTAAGGGTTAAGGATGATTTTATTTTAAATCCATAACTATCTGTGAAATAAATAAATAAGCTGTTTATTTCACAAAATCATTTAGTGGTATTTACACATTACCTATATTTGTAAGTTGTTTATGTTGTTATTTCTTACCTTGTGCTGTTGCCTACAGACAAAGTTAAGACCTTTTAAAAGTCCAGTTATGAACAACATGGATCAAAGATTAATAGCTGTATTTTACTTTTGAAAAATACATTCATTCTCATGATTATTTCATATCTATATTTCACACAGAGTGCCTGTTAGCAGGAGAACGCTCACATTTATTCTCCTATATGAAAGACTACGGATGTGGGGTAACGAGAAGGAGCTGGTTTTGGGTGCATCCCCTCATCCGGCGAAAGGAAACACTTGCATCGTGCCGCAGCTCTGTCAAAAATAGATGATTTCTGGGGATTCTGGGACACTTCTGAAATGTGCTACAGTGCGTGGTGCAATCACAAGTATTGTCTAGAGTAGCCGCGATCAGCTTCAGCAGGCGAAACATGACGCAGCTGAGCCCGGTGTGTTAAACTATCGTCATAAATAGCCCGGTCCTTCCAGCAGTTCATACCAGGCTCCAAATTGAACCCACCTCTGGTTATGTGCGCAGTGTTTCACATGATGCTGCCCAGTAAAAGACACTGTCGTCTATTGATCGGAATGAGGCAGAATAGAAAAAACAATCACGTAAATCTGCTAACTGGCACTCCCATTGGCTCCCAGAGGGGTGTTGCCTTGTGGGGCCCACTGGGGAGATGCAAGAGTGAGTGAACAGGATGTTTCAACACCAATGTCGAACATTTGACCCGCTTCGCTGATTTACGTCCGCTTTACTGCAACATAAAAAAGCATCTGTCTATTATTTAGTAAGTGGTGCCGACGAGAAATCATCGCTGCAATCTATGTTCAAAGGAAACTAAGTGACACGTCGTAAAATATTTGAGTTTGTCAATAGATAGGGCGGCGGAGATGCGTGCTCGCCAGGCATCTGATTGGATGGCTTTGATTAGATGAAAAGAGGCGTGTGGAATCAGATTATGGAGCATAATGAAGAAGGTGATGTTAAATCAGCATGCAGCAAGGTTGATGCTTTCAATTACATGCGAGTGCTGATGTTGTAGAAACATATGATCAGCACATGTCAGGGGAGAAGCATTTGATGTGTCAGGAAATGAAAAAAGAGAAATGGTTGGGGGAGGGATGGAGGCAGGCAGGAGATCTTATCTGAGCACATGATTTAGGAAGCCTCCCTCTACTAATTCAAACTTGAATGAAATGCAAAATTTTCTCATCGCACCAACCTATTTCTCATTCCCACGCTCTTCCTCCCACGCGTCAAACACACACACACACACACACACACACACACACTGGATTGCTGGACTACCCTGCAACAGAACGGCAGTGTTACCATGACGCTGCTCCCGGTCGGTCATCAAGGACAGCTCGTTGAAATTCCGCTCATCTCTCCCCTTTCTCCCTCCATCTTCCCAACCCTCTCCCCTTCCACGGCCGCGGCGAAGCGGCCTGCTTTTGTTAACAGCATTACATAAGTGCCTGAAGAGGAGCAAGACAGAGAGAGAGAGAGAGGGAGAGAGGGCACAAATGCAAAGAAAGAAGAGGGCCAAGATTCTGAAAAAAAAAAAATCAACTCATGTATATATTACCCAGATAATCCTTTGTAAATCACTTATTATGCGCCTTTGTAAAAGAGGGATAAAATGATTAGGAGGCCATTTGAACAGAACCCTGCTTGTCCCCCCTTCCCACCAAGTCCGCACACACAAAATCACACACACCGCTAAACCGATGATGATTGCCAGGAAGCACTTAGCGTCGCACTGACCTCAGTGTTTATTGTAAGGATGGAAGGGAGGATTATAGAAAACACATAATAGGGGTGCAGACTAGAAGGGGAAGAGGGTGTGGAGTGTAGATGGATGGAGGAAGGCGGATACTTAAGTAATTTGTGACGGCAGACTCATTGAGGGAAAGGCCTTTTGATGGGCGGCGTGTCCGGTGCTTCAAGGACAGGTTGAAGCAGAGAGAGGTGCGTGTGAAGGGCGTGCAAGTAGAGGTTATGAGAAGGGGTTGGCAGGTATGGTGTGGTGGTGGGGTAATACAATAACGGGGCAGTTTGACTCAATTGCGTTCCACGCAAAACACGTGTTTCATTCTGCTTCATTTAGCTCAGACCTCTGTGACTCCCACTGAAACACGCCGATACATTCTGAATCAGGGGAGCGCCCGCTTACATCTGTTTGCATGAATACACTCATAGGCACCAATGACATAAATATTCATCAATATCATGCAATAGGCTGAAAATGCACACAAAACACATACTTGAACACACATGCATACATGCAGACAGACACAGTGCTGCACCTGCCTCTGGCTGGCCCATTAACCATGTTGAGAGGGAGGAAAGTCGGGGGCAGTGGAGTGTCTCTTATTCCAACAATCAATCATACATTAGCCAGATAGCATATCCAACTGAGCAAACTGCCAACCAGACAGGGAGACAGCGAGGAGGAAATCACTGCCTATAACACCAGGGGCCAGATGCATAAAATGTCTGTGTAGGTTCAAGACTAATAATCTCTGTGCACACAGCTGGAGGAATAGACATACTCTTTATTTCATATTTTAAAAGCTGTGTGTACACACAGTTTTTTGTTGTAAATCTAACTGTTGTAAAATTGTGTTTATGTACTAGGGCTTTATCAAATATTTATTCACCACTTTGGCTTCCCACAATTAAATGCACATGATGGACTGTGATATTGATATTTTAAATGCATGCTCCGCTCATAGATATATCGTCTGCATATCAAATCAAGCTCTTCCTAAAGTAACAGCCATCCACCGGGGAGGGGGGGGAATCCAGATGTTTTGGCTCGGGGAGCTGTAATGCCGTCTGAAGCTGGGAGCACACCAAGTCGACATCAAAGAACTAGAGGCGACGAAGGCCGCCAGTTGCGTCGCCTCACGTCGCCTTTGTTTTGGGCCGACGAGTTGCACTCATACACACCAGTTAGCACGTACGTTCTGCACATGCAGGAGATGTAATAACTCTCCATACCAGCAGGTTGCGGTAGTCTGTATTTGTCATTCAATAAAGGAAACCGGAAGACCGAGGATGGCGGATATACAAGCCGTTGTTATGATACATGTATGAAACAAAGCAGCGTTTGCCGACCATTTTCACACCACGCTCACTCGCCACTTAGCTTCATTCGAGATGGCCATGTCGTTGTGAAAATATCTGTGTATTGGAATGATCAGATGAGATGAAGATGAAAAATGAGAAGAGCCTCCTGTTTTTTTTCCTCTAGTTTTACTCGTTGGCTTGCTTTCCTCACATCCATTTCTCTTCCCGTGCACTGATTGGTTTAAGCTGAACAGCCAATCAGAGTGACTTCTCTCACCGACGGGCGCCATCGCCGATTCAACATGCTGAATTGACCAAACAACATCCAACACAGGCAGACCAGAGCCGACAGTGCAAGTCACACGAAAAAAAAACTAGGCCAACATACGCTCACCAACGGTCCTAAACTTTGAATGAACAGCCAATAGGAACGCTCTCTCTCTTTCTGAAATGACCTGTGATTGGCCAAAGTCTCCCATCACGGGCTAGATTTTTAAAGCCTGAAAACAGAGCCATGAGGAGGTGCAGAAGTCTAGTTTTCTCTCAGAGCACTTGCATTACAATATGCTGAAAGGTTATTGTGGAATTTTTTGCCAAATGATGCCAAAAATATTCTGCCTACAGCCGCTTTAAAGAGACGGGCGTTAAAACGGAGCGTTTCAGACACAGGGTGAATACAGGTCTATTCAGACGGACAGTATGATGCGAACATGTTCTAGTGGAAACTTAAAATACAAATACGAACCTGAAAATGAGTAGATATGTTCCCTTTTAGATAAGCTGTTTTCATATTAATACATATAGTCTTTGGACCCGTCGGTGTAAAACATGCAAAGCAAAAGTCCTCCAACAACACCGGAGCGACTGTGCCTATTTATAGCTCCCATGCTGTCATTAATTGATCACATGCACCTGTAAACAATTACATTGATTGATTAGTTTTTAGCATTCCTGTTCCAACAGTGTTCACAAAGTGATTTGCAACAGCGATAAAAATTATAAGAATATAAACACACGGAAATAAAATTGTTTGAAATTAAAAAACACCAAAAGCAACATAATTGTGCCTGCTGAGTGTCTAGACGGCAACTAAATCATATAAGCACGGCGAAACTGGGTAACAACCTTGAAAAAAACATCTTTTCTCTCAGATACATTCTCTCATTCTTTGTTTCCATTTCACTACATTACACATTTAGGAAAAGGCATATTTGATTTGTGCATGTATACCATGCAAACATATGGCCCTAAGTGCACCAAATGTGTGTATTGTGAATATTTGGAGAGAGAGAAATACATTAAAGCAGCATGTTCTATTTGTCAACCAATTCTTTTCTGGCTATATTGCAAAAGTTACCAAGGATAATTCTGGCAGAATATACACTTTGATGTCAATTCAAGGACAGTCATCTTAAGGTAGTGTGGAAACTAATACGTGCTGCATACAGTATCTTCTACCGCACTAACAGGGGGCATTGCTCGGGTTGATTTTTATGAACATGCCTTTTCATTTATTCATGTCGTGTTTCTCAGTGAAAGTCATTCAACACAGCGGCCACCTCCGTCTACTTTTCATATATACTTGTCCTTTGCTCCTCTGTGTCAGTATAGAGCAGCATTGCTACATCAAAACATCCAATCCACATTGACCGCAGGTTGATTATTACCAGAGGTATTCATTCAGACAAGGGGCAGTTAGTTTGAATACGTGTACACTGGTTATATTATATATCATCCACCATTAAAACAATTATGACATTTGCGCATTTGTACATGACATAAGCACTTATGGTGTGTTTTCCCTTTAGAAATATTGCTTGTATCTTTTGACCTTATGTTTCTTATAAAATCATCATGTACTTAGGGAATAGCATTCGTCTTCTCTACCTGCATAATATCAAACTATATCGCTGCATCTTTTTTCATACTGACTGTAAGTGGAAAACGGTAGAGCAGAGGACATAGTTTCTCTGAGGTGAGTTTGGTTTTTAGACATGTTATAGCGACATGGCTCTACGGATGGCGGTCTGCCAGTCCACCACTATTTGGATTGCCTTGGAATTTTTGTAGGGTGAAGCTGACTGACTTTGTGTCTTTTTCCTCTAGCAAGTTGACATTTTTGACTTCTAATGGAATGTCTCAGCAACTATTGGATTTATTGCCAGGACATTTTGTTCAGATCTCCATGGTGGCCAGGTGATGAATTGTCATAACTTTAGTAACTACCTGACTTTTAAATCTACCGCCATCATCGCCCTCATCAGTTTGTCCAATACTTTGGTTTATGACCAAAATGAATGTCATTGCATAATTCCCATCAGCCTCAGTTGTATGTGCTCAGTGCTAACACGCTGAGATGGTGAACATGGTAAACATTATACCTGCTAAATAGAAGCATGCTAGCATTGTCATTGTGAGCATGTTGGCATGCTAATGTTCACCATTCATAGCTATACCTACGAAAAAGCAATGCACTGTTATTCGTATATATACCACAAAATCAATTTGTATTTAATCCACATAATCACGGACCAGGAAGTATAAAGAGCGACAAATGCAACGTAGGGAGGAGGTCGGGTTGGATTGGTGAATCAAAAACACTAGACTTTTGCCCAGGAGACCGGTGTTCATACCCCATGTGAAACCAGAAGTCAACGTTGATTTCTTTGTTACGTAACTTCCGGACTTAAGTTACGCCACTTCCAGGGTTATTTTAACCCAAACCACGATCTTTTCCTAAACCTAACTTACTGAAACTAACCAAGTTGATATTTTCCTAAACCTAAGTAGTTTTATTTTGAAAAGAATGGAGCAGAAATTAACACGTGTTTCATGATTTGCTGGACAGTTGTAGGAAAACACACAAAAAAATGAGGAATACCTTTTTGGAAAAGAAATCATACTAACCGTTGCATCAGGATACATTGGTCTAATACAGCCTCACAGCTATAGTGGTGTTTGCTTGTGTGACTGCACTGCCAAGGCTGTTTGGCTGCAGCTAATGCTGTATTTATGTAACATACCTTAAAATGTACTATTAGTTGCTGAAGGCATTACTGCATAACCGGGGCAGCTGTGGAAAGGCGATAGAGCGCGTCGCCCACCAATCGGAAGGTCGGCGGTTCGACCCTCGGCTCCTCCAGCCCGCATGTTGAAAGTGTCCTTGACAAGATACGGAACCCCAAATTGCTCCTGAAGGCTGCCCCATCGGTGTGTGAATGAGTATTTCGATTAGATCCTGATGGGCAGGTTGGCACCTTGTATGGCAGCCTCTGCCATCAGTGTATGAATGCGTGTGTGTGAATGTGTGTGATTGGTTTTGAGTGGTCGGAAGATTAAAAAAGGCGCTATATAAATGAAAGTACATGATTGTGGACAGAGTGAATCATTAATGACACAAACACAAGATGTTCAGTGGTTTGAATTTAAATTATTAAAGTGAGGACATGTAAAAATGACATTCAGGAAACATTAAGATAACATAATTAAGACTCTAATTAAAGCACCGAGAAACCAGAAAATGCTACACCAGGCCTTGTGCAGACTCTCCAAGTAGCTGCAACTCTACTGGGAGTATATCATTCATAGTGATAATGTTCAGAACAGTGCGTATTTACTGCCATTAAAGTTACGCTTTAAGAGGTTGAGTGGACCTACAGGAGCTGCTTTCCCATTTGTTTTTCATTTTATATCTTTAGTTTACTCAGCTGTTTCTTTTATTTTGCCGTTGCGTACATATCAGCAGAAACACTGCAGTCAGCACCGCAGACAGCAACACATGCTTCAGTGAAAAGATTCATGCTTGCTTTTTCTGTTTCCTGACATTTGTAAGTATTAAAAATACATGAATCTCCCTTCCTTTTTTTTCTCAGCGAATAAAAAAAGTTGCCACTGCTGCATCAGCGGCCTTGCACAAGGCTGATAAATACATGATGGAAAGTCATAAAACTCCACTTAATGTCACAAAACAGATGCTTTTATCACATCAACAAGTAGAGAAAACGTGTGCTACTGAGGGAAACAGGTGCAGCACTGCTCATTGAAAAGCAACATCACAGGGTTTGTTGCTCTAATGGAAAAGGAGAGCACATCAAATATGAATGAGATTTAAATATGGTAAGAAGTGCGTCAAGTTTAAGATACAGCAACTTCAAAAGTTAGTTACAAACTAGCCAAGCCTGACTCAAGTGGGTCTTTGGAAGTCATGACATCGACTGATCTAATATGATTGTTGTAAAATAACGGAATCCATCTGCATGTCATGAATGAATTAGTGATGCATGATGGTGCAGATTTTGCATTTTAGTGTCAATGTACAGTATGTGCCATGTTGGGATCTGCGACTTTAATTTTAGGGGATGCATTATTTATATCTGTGCATTGGTAATAACAGCAGACTGAGGTGGTGTGTAACTGGTGGAATTAGTGGTAGCCAGCGCGTGATATGAGTCACTGACCTGTAAGTCAGTGAATTACTGTGAAGCATGTTCCGGATTGTGAAACCCAAGCTTTTGTCCTTTTTGGAGTGCTGGCTCCTCTTGTCCTCTCTTTTTTTTTTAAAACACCCTGGGAAAAAAAAATAAAACGTCAGAAAAAGCATAACCCTGGGCTCAAAAACATGATTGAATTTCCGAAGGACACTCCCCAAGGATGCCACTCGGGGAGCATTTACTCTTCAAAACATTTTTTATCATGACACACACAGGCTTCGAGGGTTTTTTGACACACACTACCTGCAGTACTCTATGGAGCTAAGTGTTTTTTCTATTACTAAAATCACTTATATCCTTTTCTGATTCGTCTGCGGTATTTAAGGGCACTTACTAAAAATAGCTCATGTACGTCATGTTAAAGGTGTTTCCCTGTTACGTCATAAACTCAATGGCATTAACTGATCCGTCCAAAGTTAGCACAGATGTTTACTAAATGTGAGTATTAGTTTGATTTTTTTCTAGCAGTCAATAAGTGCATTTATATCCATCTGTTTTTATGTACATTTTCAAACTGTTCATTAAAAGAAAAAAGCATGTGGAAATGCCGTGGAAATGTTTATGTTAGAATAATGTTTATGCTTGGCTGAGGTAAATGTTGTGCATCGATAAAAACAAAATTCCACAAGTGCAATGGTAACAGATTAAATCTTGGCATACATGAAGCTTTCGCTCCACAGAAGAGACTAAAATAGTGACGAAAATATCAGATCTGACTTTTCTCAAATCTGTGAAACAAACAGAAATGTCATATTTCTATCATGTTTTATTACATTGCTTTCCACTGTTTGAGGTTTGACTTGGGCTCTATTGATTCAACCTGACGTCAAGACGCATAAATAGAACCACATTTGAAGGACGTTCTGCATGTCATTAGGATGCAGTTTAGGCTTTTTGTGTGTCATCTCGCAAAACTAACATTCACAATTAGGTTTAAGGCAACAAAACCATTTAGTTAGGTTTAGGAAAAACGTCATGGTTGGGCTAAGTACGTAAACTACTAAAATGCATACGCATTATCATGTCATTCATACGCCTTTCTGTGCCTTTCTGTGCCTACTGGCAAATTAGCACCACCAGCTGTTTATCTCGATTGGCTTAACTCCTCATATTCACATAATAGTAGTGGAATAATGGAAACAGGCGTTTATTTGCATTTTCTTTTTTGCAGATTTTCGGGACATTTGGTTAAAATTTGCGCCACATTTGGATGGAAAACTGACTACCCACACTGTTATACGCTCTGGTCTGGTCTTGGCCTACAAAAATTGTTACCGCAGTGTCTTAAAATTAGCATCTCAGCCAAAAGACAGGCAGCAAGTGACCGTTGAAACCTTTCAGGCTAAAAACTGCTTTCCAGAGGAAAAAAAGAAGAAGTGGATTGTAAATATTTAATTTTTACTGCAGTCAACCACCATGTGACGGCACTGTTTGGACAGGTCTTCTTCTTCTTTTTTTTTCCTCGCGCTTGTGAGGTCATGAAAGCTCTACTCTTGTCCTGGCAGTATGCTATCCTCATCGAACCCATCCGTCTGCCCAACAAAGACATACAACATATTTTTTTGAATATTTCATGACCCACTGAACACTGATTATGAATTGCGTTCAGTGTGTTTTTTTTTTGTTTTCTGTGTCACTGAGCACATGCTGTAACTCTTTTTGAGCCTGTCTATTATAAGATACCACATGTATGAATTATGGATAGACTGTTAGAGGCTAAAACTGAGCCAAAATGGAAGTTTCTTTCATGAACAGTGCATGCAGCTGGAGAGTTTAAGTTGTGTTCTTTATGCAGGCCAACTGTTCATGTACCATTGGCACAGTATCTGCTCATTACGTAATAACAGAGTCATGTGTGTGCAATGGAAAATATGGAAAAACAACTGAAATGTACAACATGTGTAACATCATTGATAATGGATTCCGCTTTATCTACCCCTCTCTTACTTTTTCCCCCCCTCTCACACAAACAATCACAAACAGACTAGGGACTAAGGGCCATGGCCTTTACCTTTTAGTGTTTGCGGTGCTTATTGGAGCGTGCTGTCTATGCCGTGGCCCAGCTCTCAACAATGGCCCGAGCAAAGATCCCATTTAGTTAAGAGCCCATAGAAGACATGTCTTGAGGCTAAACACAGAGTATAGCAAAGAGGGACGGAAGAGCAAAACAGAGAGGGGGAGTGAGCAAAAGAGCTGGTAGAAGACCAAGACAGAGATGAGATACTGGTAATACATGGGCGATGCTTATTGGGTAATTGGCTGGTGAAACCTAACCCTGTCTTTGTTGTCCAGTCATCTCTCCTTTCGCCTTGAAACCCAAACTTCTTTCTTCTTTAAATGATTGTTTAAAGTGTAACAAAACCTCCAAAACTACCTTTTCAGCTGAAAACCAATGTATATGGGTATTTTTGTAGTGTTGTTGATGAAATGAGGTCCAAATCTTGACACTTCAATGCAACATATTTGAATTCTACATAGTGTATGCATAGTGACAGCCCTCTACTGGTTGAAACCCGGCTATTGCAATTTAATTTTGCTATTAGCTGAAAGCAAAAGCTAATTGTAACAGCTATCATGAACGGTGAATTTAAAACAGTAAGTCCGACTAAATGTTGAAGTAATGTAGACCAAGTGGATAAAGCCCAGCATTTGATGTAATGCTTTTTCTGTAGCCAACGTTTTTCTTATACAACGGTATGAATGATATCTTACAAAAAAGTTATTCCTCCTTTTTTTGCTTGTTTTCCTACGAATGTAAAGCAACGCGTGTCAATTTCCACTCGTTACATGCATACAGTCTTTTCAAAATAAGCCTCCGTCTTCACAAGAAACAACTTCCTTAGGTTTAGGCAATGTGTCTACGTGGTGTTTGCCGCTATTTATATTGCCTGGTTTACCTGGTTATATTTCCTGGTTCACAATTACATTAATTATAAACAAATTGATTGTGTGGAATATATACAAATTCCAGTGCATTACTTTTCATAGGTATAGTTGCGAACAGTGTATGAAAACATGGTGGAATTAGCAAGTTAGCTAGCTAACTAGCCACCTGTTAAATTAGTCAAATGTAACAACCTAAATTTTCATCCAGATTTTGTAACGTGTTGGTGGCTTAATTTCAAGTCCACAGAAAAGAGAGAAGAGGCTTGTACTGTCATTGTAATGGCACACTGGTTAGCCAACGACGATAGACGCGTCTGTGTATGTCTTAGCCCCTCAAAACTGGGTTTAGTTACACTTTAAACAAAAGGAAACTTCCTCACTCAACACCTGTATTAGTCACTTAACACTTGGCCTCATGAGTCCAGCGTTTGTCATTTTACCCCACTTGAAAGTCCAACTCTCTCCATCCCAGTAGACCAAGCAATCTCACCCTCATCTTGATTCCCTTCTGGTATTGTCAAAATGATGGAAATAGCAGCAATTCCTCAGTGAGTGTAGCTCTCTAATGGTGATGGGTGTTTTCTGCTGGCATGAAATTGCTAACTCATCTCCTGGAGGGCAAGATCAACCGTCATCACTACTGTCACGCCAGGTTTTATTCATCGCCTCGCTCTGCCCACCTTATGGTGATGGAGCACAACAAAGCCTCGTATTTCATGTGCGTAAACGCTCAATTAGGATCACGTCTGGCAAGGAGAGCGGGTCACAGGTATACGCCACTATCATGATGCAGAAATATTTTGACGAGCTTTGGCGTGTTTTACATCCTTTTCTTAGATTTTATCTTCCATGAAAGATCATTGATCTTTAAAAGGCAACTTAAACCACTTTTTGAGATGGCAAATTACATGTACAGTCACTTTATTACACTCACATCAATTTATGCTGGGACCCAGCTTTTAGTGTTAGTTATTTTTCAAATCACTTTTCAAAGATCTAACATACTCCGGGACACAGCGCCCCCGAATGACACGGCAATGTCACAATTGTTTTGTAAAATTAGCCCTCATTCACATATAGTTAACATTTTTCAACTTTGCTTAATGTATTTTTTTTGGCAGCACTCGCCATTTCCGTGTCGCCTGGAATCCCACAATGCCTTGTAAAGTAAATTGCTCGCATATGTGTGTCAAAGGCGGATCTGTAAAGTGAAGCCAATGCGAAAGGGCATTAAACTTGCATTCTTTCTAATAACCAATAGGGGGCGCCTCCTCTGGTTGCAAAAAGAAGTCTGATTGTATAGAAGATTGTCAATGAGAAAATGACCTTACTTCTCACTTGATTCATTACCTCAGTAAACATTGTAAACATGAGTTTATGGTCTCAATCGCTAGTTTCAAGTCTTATTCAATACAGCATGATGTTCATTTAGTAAATTATGGTCCCATTTAGAGTCAAATAGGCCATAAAGCAGGGTATGCTTTAGAGCGTGGCTACCTTATAATTGATAATTTGCTAACACTGCGTTGCCCGGTCTGAGTGTCGTTCGTGTTTTCGTCTTACAACGGCCAAATACCAAGATGCCGACGGTCAAAATGTCGAACTCGAGGCTTCAAAACAACAGTTTCACAAACCAATGGGTGACATCACAGTGACTTTGTCCATGTCTTATATACCAACCCGATCTCATGGGAAGGCGGATGAATAGCACGATATTTTAAGGACATTCTGCGTGTCATGATAATGCATTTTAAGCTTTTAGCATCTCATTTAGCACCACATTGTTTCCCTGAAATGGTCACGTTATGTTTAGGCAACTAAACCATTTAGTTACGTTTCTAAAAAAAAAAAAAAAACATCAAAGCTGGGCTTAAAATAAGTACATAAACAGCGTAACATAAGTACAAAAAACAAACTCACAAACTTCACTTACATAACTTCAAAATAACTCAACAACACTTTGGGACATGAACACCGGTCTCCTGGTTGAAAGTTCAGCGTTTGGTGGACCCATCACTTCACCTCCCGCCCACCATGAGCAGTCTCTCACTTTTTATTCCATACGTCACTAGCTCTGAGCGTATCATATGCACTTGGATGCATTTGCATTGAAGTCAGTACAGACTACATGCCGTACAAATGATGCGTTAAAAGCAACAAAGGCGTTATTGCGTGCAAATGACCATGTCGATCATACGCCATTTGGTGAGACCAGGCTGTGTATACAGTCTATGGTCAAGGGTTATTCATGAGTCATTTATTTAGGGGCTTGAAGTGCTCTGTATGCTCCAAATGAGGCTCGGCCACTTTAAGAGCTACTTGACAAAACATGTTATATATTGAAGATTGTACCGTAAAGCCAGTCAGAATGTGTTCTTGCATGCCAGGAGATATTTAATGATTAAGCACTCTTATTCCTCTACTTAGAATAAATCATACCATTTAATCCAACACCGTATACAGTCAGCTACTGTAGTCACTGTATGATTGTTTAACTAATTGAAAAAGTTATGCAATAAGTTTTGAACAAGGCTGAAGAATAGTTCAGAAGTTAGCCAAACTCTAGACTTACCAAAAATTACTCCTATCACTGTTTTTTTTTTTTTTAGATTTTAGAACCAACTGTGGCGTCACAGAGCTGCTCGCCCAGCCGGGAGCAAGGTAGACTTAAATCATAGCTTCTCCTTTTTTTTTTTCTGGACCTGTTTGGCCCACAGTCAGCCATGATGGATGGGGCAACAAAGTGAGGTCTGCTGTGGGCTTCAGCTGCTCTTAAATGTATGGGCAGGGGGCTGGAGAGATGGGATGAGAACGGAGCAGACGGAGAGATGAGATGGAGGGACCAGAGGAGATATATGAGGAGAAGGCAGAGGAGAGGTGATAGATGCCTATGAAGAGGAGCGATAGAAGGGCCGAGATGACCACGGAGAAGTTATACTGTAGGTGGGCCGAGGGGGGGGCCATGGTCAGCCTGTGATCTGTCTCTGTCAGATCAAGGAAAGGATTCTCTCCCTCAGATAATCTGAAATTTAACACCAGAGCCGAAGGTAAGGACGGTTGTGTGTGGGTGTGTGGAAATGCACCACTCACCACATGTTACCCCGTATGAGTGAGATTTATAGCATGGAGGGGAATGGAGCCTGGATGCTTCCTGATGAGCTTGACTTTGTTGGCTCACCATCACGACTGCAGCGAACCCTGTATGTTCTCAGACAGATGGGAAGAAAGAGAAGAGACAGAGATTAATGGGGCATAGTAAAGGAAAAAAGTTACAGATTAGGCTGTAAGAATTAAACTGAGATAAACTTTACTGTTTAAGCATCTGAGTCTCTTTGTACTTCTACTGTGTCCTTTTTTATCTTATATTCAGATGATTATCATAGTTAAAAATAAGCATCACCATTTTGTCAAATTTGCTGACAGTATTATTATGTCTTTTGATCAGTCACATCGATTACATTACATGGATCCATAAACACAAGAACTTGTCTACTATTGTGAAAGATCTTTTTTTGAGAATTACGGTTAATGTATCCAAGACTAAAGACAACCTTCTAACATACATACATGCATGTGCTGAAATCTGACAATGAATCCTAATGACTCTGGTGATCCCTGATTTTTTTTTTTTTCTCTAGTGCCACCTTTGGTTTGAAATTTGTGGTTTTGAGTAAATTGTCTCAATAACTATTGGATGGATTGCAATGAAGTTTGGTACACACATTCATGCCCCCCTCAGGATGAATTGTAATCCCTTGGAAGTTCTCTGAACCTCTTCTAGTGCTTTCAATAGGTCCACATTTCACCTACATAATACCTGCAAAACTAATGACACTCACATCAGCCTCTACTATACTTTCTGTATAGTGCTAATCAGCAAATGTTATGCTAAACAAACAAAACTAAGAGTGTCTGATGTTTGCTCTTTGGCATGTTTGAAACATTATACCTATTAAGCACAAGCTGCTGTAAGCATTGTCGTTGTGAGCATGTTATCATTTAGCTCAAACAGTCTCGTAGAGTCATTAGCGTATCTGTAGACTTTTTTTTTCATTTATTTGCTAGTTTACACCCCTTTCTGAACAGGACAATAACCAACTGCATGGTAACGTTAACCTCAGCTCTAAATGTATTAACAAAACATAGCTTGATACTGAACCAACATATTCTCACTCCCAACTCATGAAATACCAAGGAGTTGGGAGTAGGTCAGTGGCCCTAGGCTTCAAACTTTGATGCTCAAGGTACCCTTCTAGCATAAGTTTTGGACATGTCAGGGACGGCGTCTCAATTTTTCGCTCGTTACATGCATGGTGTATTTTCAAAATAAACTTCCACTGTAGGTTTACTTAGTTTTAAGTTTACTTGGTAAGGTTAAGGCAAAAAAAGTACTTGGTTAGGCTCAGAAAAAAGATCTTGGTTTGGGTTAAATAAGTACATTCGTTATGTAAAATAAGTATGCTTGCTAAGTAACTTACGCACACGCCGTTAGTTAAGTACATGTGGTAAAATAACTTAACGTTGACATGGTTTCACACGGGACATGAACAGCAGCCTCCTGGGTGAAAGTTTGTTTCTTTGACCCACCTATCCACCCCAACCTCCTCCCTACATGGACTATCTCGCTCTTTATACTACGTCAGTTACCCTGACTGTCTAATAGTGATGCGGATGGGTTTACAGCGGAGTTAGCTGAAAGTCCAGTGTGTCATAAAGACGCTAAAGGGTGCCTCAGTGCGTCGGTTTGAGAAGCCAAAGGTCACCAAGCATCGGTATTTGACAAGTTGGGAGTGAGAACGGGTTGACTGAACAAGTCCTCAAAAATGCATGCAAGATTATCAATGACTTCCTGCATGTCCTTTAAGTACTTTCAGATAGCACTTACTTAGTCCTTGTTGCGCCTGGTGGCACATAGGTCAAGGACTAAGGATCTCCACTCATCTCTGTTGTTTGCTTTCAACTCAATGCCGTTCCAGCTGTATCCCCTCGTCTTCATTTCTCCTTTGATGGTTCGCCTCCAGGTTGTTTTGGGCCTCCCTCTTTTGCATTTTCCCTCCGGTATCCAACGCAATGCCACTTTTGTCATGTCATCCTATGGTTTCCTTAATACATGTCCAAGCCATCTCCATCTTCTTCTCATCAATATTGTTTCCACTTTCAGATAGTACTATCAGGAATATGTTTTTAAGATCATATGCATGTAAAAGAAAGAGAGGGATGTTTTATTTTTTTATTCCAGAAGCCATTACATTTGTGAACAGTCAGGTACAAGAGATGGTCAATTTAGCTTGTGCATAGATGAGTAAATGCACTTTTTGCACTTTTTGACATAATGCGTAGGTGTTGGATATGAGTGGCCAGCTATGGATTGGCCACTAACCTTATGTACTTAAACTTGTTCCTTACTTTATCAGTTCTTGTGTTTTTATCTGTGTGAATTAATCGTTTGTGCATATTTGTGTTCGCAAACATGTTTGCCTCAAATTGGGCCTTTAAGGGATGAATAAAGCATTTTAAATTGAATTGAAGATTAATGCAGACTGAATAAGTTAAAGGGAGATGAGAGGGGGAAAAACGCATAAACAGAAAAATACAGCGTTGCATGTTTAGAGAAAAGGGCAGAGAACTAAAGGATGGAAAGAAGAGGTGGCATTAGGAGAGAGGAGGAAGGAATGGATGGGGGAGTCAGAGGGGGGTTTTGTACCAAGGAGCACTATCATAATTGTCACATTTGATCAGGGAGGAACTCTAGTTAGCTTCATGGACCACTGCTTTTTTCCAAGCTCCCACCCCACAGAGGATTCAGCAGGCTGAGCATTAGACACACACACACAAACAGGCTCGCACACACTTTATGTTGCCGTTCATGTATATGGCCGCACACGTACCCACACATGTGCAATCGCACATTTAACTACCCTCATACACGCATGCGCATCTGCACAAATAGGAACAATAGAGGCAATAATAAGGAAGTTCTGTTGCAGTTCTTGGGATGTTTTATTCAGGTGTTTGTGTGCTTGGCTCAACACAACATCCCCAAAGCACTCATCTGTCTTGATTTGAGATATAGGCGGAGAAGAGATGCATTAACAAAGAGAAGGGAGGATTACGGATGTGTATCTGTGGGAAGTCTGAATGGAGGAGCGGTAGAGTGAAAACATTATGGTGTCTGTGTTATTTTTGATCGAATTTGGTGCACTGGCAAACTTCAAAGCGATTACTGCAAACAGGGATCATAAAGGAGAGAATGAATCCTAAAGGCAAGTGATAAGTATGGACATTCAGTCAGTCGCAGACGTCCTGCGGGGAAAATGAACAGCTCAAGTGAAAAAACTAGTTCGAAAAACACATCAGTTGTATTTATGTTTAGCAAGTTGTCAAAGTGGCTGTGATTAAATTGGGCCCACTTTTTTTTCCCTGGTACTAGCTAAGTGGGGGAAAAAAGGAAAGTGAAAAACAATAGTAACAATGCAAGTTGAACCCCGAAGGTCTGGCCTGTCCTTACTTGCTCTCATTCATGGGAAGCAAATCAAACACACCATTGTTCAGAAGCCATTTAGCCTCCACAAAATTAATCAACAGGGGCAATGCAATTGTCCGACAAGGCAGGCGTTTTGAAATTACAAAGAGGAGGAGTAGGAAAATTACAGT
The DNA here is from genome assembly GCA_916701655.1 of Sebastiscus albofasciatus. NCBI lineage: Eukaryota > Metazoa > Chordata > Actinopteri > Perciformes > Sebastidae > Sebastiscus > Sebastiscus albofasciatus. The sequence goes on from CAKAOI010051594.1 coordinate 39,305, forward strand.
TGTTTTGATGATGGGCCCAGCAAAGGAGTTGTGGGTATCTGCATGCCTTTGGGCTTTTTCATTTAATGTCAGTATTAAGGTTTTACACATAAAACTCATGTTAAGTCTTAATGTCGCTAAGGAAAACACTTATTGTCATGCTAATACACAATTTCTTAAATGATAACAGTAAAAGGGTTGACACTTTTTGGTAAACGAAATGTAACTATAAAACAAGGAATCTCTGTCTGTCTGTCTGTCTCTCTGTCTGTATGTCCTTCGCATATCTCAAGAACCGCTCATCCAATCGACTTCACACTTGGCTGGTGTATTGCTGGGGACCCGAGGGAGTGCAGTGTTGAATGTAGTGCAATTTGAACAGATAGTGGCGCTATGGCAATAAACTTTACAAATCTACAAATTTTGAGCAATTGTCACAAAATTTGGTGCAGAACATCTCTGGAACAAGCTGGAAATAGTTCCTTTTTTTAGTTTTTTTTGGTGTTTCATACAGTTTTGCAATAGTTGGTGCTGAAGATATTGCTCATCTGCTGTCAGCAGGGCTTATATTATTGTAATATCTCCTGAACGCATAGTGCTGTTGCAACCACAATTGGTGGACATGTGTAGATATGATGTATGAGTTACCATGGCAAATTTGGTGCCATTTGGCCTACATGTGGGACTGTAGCAGCATCATCTAACTATAAAGGAAGGAATCTCTTGTCTGTCTGTATGACTGCCCTTTGCATATAGAAAACAGTTCATCCAATCAACTTCACACTTGGCGGTAACAAGCAGCCATACCACAGTTCTCGACAAGACTGCAAGCAGCACTTCTAGGCCAATCGCCCTGTTCCCGACGGGAATGTGCTCCGAACAGGCACTACACTTGTAGCAACAAATGGGAAAAGTGGGAATACAATGTGTTTATTTGGACGTATAAACACCTAGGTCTACAGTACATACAGTATACACCAAAAGTGATGATTCTCACACTCTGTCCTCGTCTGGTTAGCTCCTTCTACTAGTTCTTCTTTAGTGTCTGTACAGGAACACTCCCTCTGGCTACAGCAGATGTCTGCTAATCAGGTCAAGAGGTTCCACTAACATGTGCGGATGTGTACATACATGGTACATACATGTTATGCAGTTACATGGACAATGCAAAGCTTGACCTAGCTGCTTCCTGAAGCATGGCCACCAGAGGTGCATGTCAGCTCCAGTGCTGCGAAAGTGTTATATTACTGCTAAGGGTAATGTAGTAGATGACTGAATGTATGAAAAGGCCTGTAAGATGAGATACAGCGGCAGTCAGTGAGTTCTGCGAAAAGGTTTTTTTTCCTTACAATCATGAGGCAAAAAGCCTTTATCTCATGAATGCTGATGAATGTTTGACGATATTCGTTTTCTCAGTCATGAAATATTTTCTGCGCATGGAGACAACGCCATCTGCTAATTAACTCTGAGAAAAGAGATGCTGTGTTTGTTCTCAAATGTGAGGAAAAGTACAGTAAAGTGTATCGATATCCATTGGAGATTTTAAGAAGCTTTGTTTCTTTTCGGCTTTGTTTTGAAAGGAAAAATATAGTGCAGAACTTGTGTTGAGAGAAATTCCCTTTGGTTTAATAAAGTGGAATCACATAAATATATTTTACAAAGAAGCTCTCAATCGCTGTGCTCTCTTCAAACTGGCTACATCAGCTATAGTATGGTGTGTGTCTGTGCGTGTGTGTGTGTGTGTGTGTGTGTGTGTGTGTGTGACTGTTTTTGTCTATCTATACCCAATGTGTGTAAATAGGCTCCAAATCACCTTCCATGTCTCTCTGAGATACTGATGGAGCTCTCCGTGGTGCTGAAATCTTCTTTTTATGTGTGTGTGTGAGTGCTACTCTGTGTTTGTGGGTTTTGCAGTGTGTTGGTGTGTGTGTGTGTGTGTCTGTCACTAAAACCATGATCTCTAAGCTTCGATGAGCTCTCCATGGTGCTGAAATTGCAACAAACTTGGCGTGCTCTGCATTCCTTTCCATCATCCAACTTTCATTATGTCACTATTTTAGCTTCCCTTTCACTGTTTATTCTGAGTAACAAGGTCACACAAGGTAGTAGCCAGAATAACCAGGCTGGATAATGAGAATTGTCATTCATTTCTTCTTCAAATCACAATATGAGACAAAACTGAATTAATTACGTGGATGCAGCGGATAGCGCTATAGTCCCACACGGGACTAATGAATGGATGACATTAGCAAGAAGCTATCGTATAGCTTGCCTAGAGGACATTCACTAGTGTCTAATCTTTCCTACATCCTTTGTTTTGCAAATTAAATTAAATTCCTCATCTCTGTTTTCTTTTCTTTTTTTTTATTGTGAGGAGCTTTGTGCTGGGAGACAATTGTTTATTATGCCATTTTGGATGATGTCATTTGCATGGATGGTGGCTCTGAGTGGTCAAACAACCCTCTTTTGCCTTTTGGCGGATGCGACGAAAAAAGGCAGAAAATCAAACATGTTCCGAAAACTTTAATGACAGACGAAAGTTTCGGACTCGGTGTGTCAACGTGATAGACACAACATAAGGTTGTATATATAATTAAATACAGATTTGGTGTGCTTTAATATGCCTTATGTTTAAAATGTTCCCCATATGAATGAATGTATCAAATTAAAAAAATATTTGTAGCATTGTGCTGTAGGCCTACTAGACTCCATCCAGCATCTATGTAGCTGTGGATTAACTTTATACAGTCCATTAAAGCATCTGCCAACCATCCCCATTATAACAGCACGGGGAAACATTTATAGTCCTGACAATGTGATTGTTCTGTCTCTGCCAAGAATGTTGCAAAATGGGCTGTCGATGAAAAATCTCCCTTTCTAGTGATGCTGTTATTCCGAGGTGTTGTCTTGCCAACTGCTTGATGTATGAAGATGTGAGGATGTCATGTTTGAATGATGTCTGCGTACTACCCTGGACATTTAGTATGGAGAGGAGACAGACGCCTGAGCATTATCTGTAGTGCGCCTTCTATTAGAATAGTTAACCTTATCAGAATTCCCCTTTTTTTCCAATTATTTATTGGAAAAGATAAATATTAAAGAGATATTTCTGACAGTCAGTAAGTGAATTAAAGGTGGCGAGTGGAGAATTTTTCATCAATACGTGTAGGCGCAGTATTACTCGTGATGGCATATTCTAATGCTAATAAATGAGCATGATTATCGCAGTCGCAGTCAGCCTCCCTTTTGATCTGCTTTGTGCTTTCATTTGGTCCAATTTGGGAAGCCACAAATTTGATTCTCTGCAGAAATCCTCTTGGGCGAATTGCAAAATGTTCATAGAAAGTCGCTTACAAGAGCTGTGGAGTATGGGGGAAAATTATCAAGCAGATCTTTCGGCACATGCAGAAAAAAACCCTAGTTTCTCTTTTATAATCATAGCTAGAGTAAAGACACCAAAACACATGTATTCTATGCAGACATTTCAGATAGTACAGGCCCATTTAGTTTTAATACTACAGTATTAGTGTCACTATTAATCAGACACACAAAATCATCACTCAGCAATTAAAAATGGATGTCAGTAATGCAATGCATCAACTCATTGAACTGATACAACTCTCTAAGCCCCTGCACCAAGTAAGTAGCATATTTCCAAACAGGAAATTGTTACAAAAAAAGTCCAGAAGGTCAAACCAGGGTCTATTTACATATAAATAAATATTTTTAGAGACAAAGGAAATCTAGCAAACTCATGAGTCGCACAAATTTATGGACTTGCAGTACCTGACACGCTGTAATCTAGCAGACACAGTCCAGTGATAGCTTCTATTTTCTCTGTATCATTTGCCGCTGCATGTGTTCACTGAGCCCATGAGCAATTTTCAAATCTCGGTTGTGAAAGTAATACCGTCCACTTTTGTCTCCAGAGACACGGACTTCATTTTCACATGGTGTTCCTTCTGGCTTCCTCTGCGTTCTACTCCCAGTGTATAGCGTCTGGTTGTTGTACACAAATTCCATTGTATACAGAAGCTTCCATCTCTGTTGGTGTAGCTATAGTTGATGAGGGTAAAAGCTTAAAGTATAGAGTGACTTCATTGTGCCCCCCCCAAAAAATGGATGATTAGAACTGCAAGAAGACCTGCAAAATATATGATGGATGGAATATATGGACGGCTGGTAATCCGTCTACGCTAGAAGAGCTGCACCGCTGCAGCTCCTCCTCCACCTCCAAGCCTTCAAGAGAAGCACTTGAGCTGACTAATGTCCCTCCACTTTCACTCATCCATATGCAAATATATGCTGCAAGGATACCGCTCAAAATCTAATCACATCATCTACTGTACAGAGGATGCCTGTGATATAAGTATGAAATCTGAAGTCATGAAAACAGCAAGGTGGGATCATTGCATGTTTGTTCCTTACATTCTCCTACATTTGAGAATACTTCTGGCAGAGTGCCCGAAGAGCCAACAAGGCAACATATCCTCATAAAACAGTTCACATGATGCAAAAAGTTATTTTGTTTTGTTATTTTTCATGTGTTTTCCCATGAGTGTCCAGAAATACGAGCAATCGGGGCACCTGTGCAAGCTCCTGCAGCGTTTTGGCAACAAAACCACTTGGTTAGGTTTAGGAAAAGATTGTGGTTTTGGTTAAAATAACTACGGAAGTGGCGTAACTTAAGTGCTGAAGTAATGTGATGAATAAGTTAATGTTTGGGTTAAAATAACTACAGAAGCGCAGTTACTTAAAGTTACGTGACAAATAAGTTGAGCAATCTACTGGGTGAAAGTCCGGTGTTTTTTCGACCCACCTGTCAGTGCCCCGATCCATCCCAGCTGCAGGATCTGTTCTGCGCATGTTCAGGCGCACCTAACCAGTATCGCCTTGCGGGAAGACTCATCCCTACTCAGCCTCTGATTGGCTAGTGGCTTCTAAATGCTAACTGTAGGTAGCCAATAGCTATGATGCTAACTTGCGCTTCGGGGCTGCCAGTGGTTCAGTAGGGGCGGGTTTTTCCTGCAAGGCATACTTGGTAGGTGTGCCCGCACATGCGCAAAACCTGACACCACCATCCATCCCGACCACCTTGACTTTTGTCGCTCTTTATGTCACCAGTCCTGGCTCTCGATTACATGATTTCTACATGAATTATAGTGCATTAATTTTTGTAGGTGTATAGCTACGAACAGTGTGTGAGAACAGCAAAGACATCAGGGGCGGCTGTGGCTCAGAGGATAGAGCAGGTCGTCCACCAATCGGAAGGTGGGTGGTTTGATACCCGGCTGCTCCGAGTCACGAGTCGATGTGTCCTTGAGCAAGACACTTAACCCCAAAAATTGCTCCCGAAGGCATAGCCATCGGTGTGTGAATGAGTATTCAGATTAGTCCACCAATCGGAAGGTCGGTGGTTCGATACCCAAGTGTCTTGCTCAAGGACACATCGGCATGTGACACATCGACATGTGACTCAAGGACAAGTGTGTTGCTTAACCCCAAAAATTGCTCCCGAAGTCATAGCCATCGGTGTGTGAATGAGTATTTAGATTAGATCCTGTTGGGCATCCAGTTGGCACCTTAGCAGCCTCTGCCATCAGTGTATGAATAGGCTAAATTCAGTGTATGAATGTAGTGTAAAGCGCTTGGAGTGGTCGGAAGACTAGAAAAGCACTACATAAATGCAAGTCCATTTACCATTGTGTACCATCTATGAGCAATGTAGAAACTTTTTTTTTTAAAAAAATTAACTATTAACACTGACATGGGGGTGATTTTTTTTCAGTCCCAACTAAAGATCTGTACATGAGGCTGCTAATTTGTTAAAAAAAAAAAAAAAAAGTTTTATTTAACTCTTTAAGTTGTGTACTTCGCTTCATTGTACTAACAGTGTGGTGTTCCTTTTAAAGTGATACATACAGCAGTAGTAGTAGCCTGTTGTTCCAGACTGATGCCAAACAAATAGGGCCCCATGTCCCAAATCAGAGGAATAAGTGAAGAGTAGGCAAATTTACATCTTTGCATGTTGCACTTGCTGTATTTGGAAAACTGCGCGTGCTGACGTCACTACGGGCGATGGTAGTGTGTGTGTGTGTGTGTGTGTGTGTGTGTGTGTAGCGGGGGGTGAGGGGGAGGGAAGGGTTTCGATGTGAACGCGCCTGACGGATCCCCTGGCGGAGGGCAGCGAGGGCGCGCATCTCCGTCCTCCTCCTCCGCTTGTTCAGCGACTGCAGGGGAGCCAGATGCCCGACTGAGAGCCGCTGCCTGTGGATAACCTACCGATCCCCACATGCCAGAGCAGCCGAGAGACACAGACACATTCCCGCACCTCTGACAAGGGAAGAGGAGAGAATAATAAGGGGCAGCAAACGGAGTAAGATTTTTTTTTGCTTTAATATATATATATTTTTCGTTGTTCCAACCTCTGCTGCTTCAGATGAAGAGCTTCCTTGGACTTGGAGTACCGGGCATCATCATCAGTAGAATAAATCCCACTCAGCCTCTTCTGCTGCTGCTGCGGCGCTGCTGCCTGTGAGCGCGTCCTGGAATATACAGCGTGCCTATATGCGCAAAAAAAACACCATGGAGATTATATGACGTGGATTTATTTTTTGGAACAAAAACTGGACAACCTACAAAAGCGACTCGTCTTTTTTCATTTTCTTTTTCATCCTTTTGCGTCCTTCTGTTCCGTTCTTTCCGTTTTGATCTATGGCTACTTTATGATTTCACGTCCTTAAGCGTTCATTCCTTTTAATTTTCATTTATTTATTTTTTCTTATTATTATTATTATTATTATTGGTCCGTTTCGGAAGGCGCAGAAGTGGGATGCCTCGCAGAGAACATTGGTGTGGAGAAGAAGAAGAATCCTCGCAGCAGCAGCAGCAGCAGCAGCGAGGCTGAATGAATGATAGTCTCCCATCTCCATCTGAGACGTGCCATGGATGGGAAACTTAATTTGTACCCACGGAACCGATCGGGGAATAGCCGTCGCATCAAATAACTGCTGCTGACAAGCGATCAGGTAAAAGCATATTATCTATTATCCAACTCAACCACCGTTTGGTGTCTTTTTGCGCCATGATGTACTCCAGATTTGCTTTTTGCAGTCTGCCCGGCGTATTTATTTATTTATTTATTTATTTGATTCCTGACATCCTTGTGTGTGTATAAAGATCAGTGTGCATGAGTCCGGTGGTTTTTAATGACGCATAGAGTCTCCAGATTGAAACTGGAGCTTCATTTTTTCGCACAGGACTGAATATGCGCGGGGGATGTTGCGATCTGTGAGCCTGAACCGAAGTACCGCTCACAGGAAAAATACATACACCCCCCAACAGTTGAATTACAGCCCCATTAGTTGAGCACAGGTGGACAGCAGCAGCCTTGATGTGAATGCTGAATCCCCTCAGTGGTAGAAAGACACACAGGGAGCTGTATTGGTTTGCCTCTGAAGCCGCTGGCAGAACCTGTAACTTTGCGCAGTGTGCCAAAAGAAATACACACACACCCACACACACACACACAGCACATTGTGCGCACATAAGCCTGCACGACACTTTTTATTTCCACCTGACTCGCCTCTCCCAACACACACACACGCACACACACACACAATGATGGTGTTCTCTTCTCCCTCTCTTTATGGGGGTTTTCCACGATGCCATTTTGAGTTTATAGAGCAACATTTCTAAAAATCAGAGCTCCACCAATCCTTAACAGTGCCTCTGTTGTGGCTGGAAAATGATTGTTGGCATGGAGGATTATGTCTCTCCTTCTCGTGTCCCTGGTTTTTAGTTTTAGAGGACTGATGCCGATGTGGTTCTTCTTCCCGACCTGTGCGCAACTGTGCGCACCAGGGTGAGCAGGGTGCCTTCTCTTCTGAATGCTAAAGAGCCAGGATGAAGCGTGCACTAAGGGATTGAAAGGGGTGGTGGTGGGGGTGATGCTTGACTTACATCCGTACTGGCATCTTCACCACGCAACAGAAAGCCCTTTGAAAAGCTACCTGATCACGCACTGAGTGAGGTCCGATTTTCTGTGTGTGTGTGTGGGCGCATCTCTCCGGCTGCCGCAGTGCCGCTTCTTCTTGTTACCATACAGACTATTCGAATGATTCGAATGATGTTTTTTTTTTTTTTTAATCGAGTCTAAGGAAACGGTTTCCCCCAGACGAATGGCCTTGTCTCCTTGTCTCCCCGATCCCACCCCCTCCACCACCCCCGGTATAGCGAGCAGGTGGCTCCGGTGACGCTGAACGGGAACGACAAACCAGGACGCACGACCAACGGGGAGTGCAAAAAGGAGCCTCCTCCGAGCATCCTCCTCTTGTCTGCTGTCCCTCGTTTTTCTACCCATCTGTTGAGCATGCATGCAGCCTCGTGCGCTCTCTATATACACACGCAAAGAAAGAAAATCCAACATTTTTGATTTTTTTTTTTTAGTAAATAACATCCAGGGGTTACATCATTAAATTATTTCAGAAACAAAAAGGGAGAGAACAGTTTTCAGGTTTACATGTTTTTAATATTTTCTTGGTAAAAGGAGGGAGTGAAATCATTGAGGAGTGAAGAGATGCTTTGAGATGTTTCCACTGGGAGAGGAAAAACATAAGAGGGTCATCTGACTATCTTCTCCACCTCAAAACAAACTCCCCATCAAACCCTCTTTAAATAATAATGGAGTGCAACACACATGGCAGCAAGCTGACCTCGATTAATTTTATTCCCCCATGTAGCCCATCTGTGGCATGTTGGAACAATTTCCTACAATATTCCCACTTACTCCACCACTGAGTCGAGTACTATACAGCAGCAGCACCGTGGGTGAACTGGTGGAGGCTATTTAACAGGGACACTGATTCACGAGCTGTCTCTTTTGGTTCTTGGCACCATTTGGGATTAACAGGTCAAATTTTAGCCTGTTCAGTGTTACTCATATTCTGGAAAGGAAGTCCAGTGATCATGTAATGGATTTTTTTTTTTGAGAAATCAAAAGAAAACTATACATGATGACCATTTACTGACTTTTCATTTGGAGAGCTCTCTGTATACTGAATGTGAGCAGTGAATAATAACATTGCCTCTAAAAAACGCAGTGAATAACCTTGTTTGTTTTATTTCTCCGGGCTGCTGTCGGAACTAATGGAGCCGGCAGGGCTGTGTCCCCTTTTAGCAAGAGATGAGCAACCCCAACGGATGATGGCTGATGAGTTGGATGTGAGAGAAGGCTCCTCTTTAACCCTGCTGTGTAGAGGACAAAAGGGTGGTGGGGGGGGGCATTGGTTCAGTAAAGTCTCTGAGTTCAGTAGCCTATGGATCTGTGTTATGTTCATTCTGACATGTTGTCTCACATGTTATGAGGCACTGTCTAATGGGCTCAGAGAACATTGGCTCCCAGTGCTTGACTGGTATGATTTTTCTTTTTTTAAATATGGCTTCCAGATAAAGTTCTGTGAGTGTTTTGCTCTTCGGGAAAACTAGATCTAATTTGGTTTTGGTTAATTTACAGTGTGTGCCACAACTTGCCACCCCTCCCTGGTGTTTGATACATTTTGCTAACCTTTGTCTTCCCTGTAGGAAATACAAGAGGTCGACATGACAGTGACAAACCAAGATTAGTTCATTTAGTTTTAAATAAGGCTGTCAAACTTAATGCACTAATGACACGTTAACGCAAATTCATTTTAATGCCACTAATATCTTTGACCCATTAACACAACTTGTGCGAAGGAGGCTAAATAGCGCTCTAAACTTACACTAAAACACTAAATTTTGGTGAGGAAAAACTGCCATCGCCATTTTTCAAAGGGGTCCCTTGACCTCTGACCTCAAGATATGTGATGAAACCCACGAGTCTCTCCTTTACAGACATGCCCACTTTATGATCATCACATGCAGTTTTGGGGCAAGTCATAGTCAAGTCAGCACACTGACACACTGACAGCTGTTGTTGCCTGTTGGGCTGCAGTTTGCCATGTTATGATTTGAGCATATGTTTTTAATACTAAATGCAGTACCTGTGAGGGTTTTTGGACAATATTTGTGTTGTTTTGTGTTACTTGATTTCCAATAATAAACATATACATATATTTGCATAAAGCAAGCATATTTGTCAACTCCCATGTTGATAAGAGTATTGGATACTTGACAAATCTCCATTTAAGGTAGATTTTGAACAGATAAAAAATGTGTGATTAATTTGCGATTAATCAAGATTAACTACGGACAATCATGTGATTAATATTAATTAAATATTTCAATCGATTGACAGCCCTGGTTTTAAACCATTAAACCAGCTTTAATTGCAGTAGATCATAAAAAAGTACACCCAACCCATTCCACCCAATTTTACAAAAGAAAAGAAATATCATTAATCTCTATTGGTATCTAGCCAGATAGTTTTGGTTTTATTTGGCTGGATTTCAAGAATTCTGTTTACTAGACCCAAGTGCAGAAAATACAGCACACATGTTATTTCTGACTTAAGAAACCTTTTGTTCAAGTCAGTGCAAAACTAGAAATTCTGCTGCCAGAGTGTGTTGGCAAACTGAACCAACTAACGATCTCTCTTGGCTGACTGGAGTGGAGGGAGCTTGACGTTGGTGTCTGCAAGACCTAGCAACCAAGATCTGGAACAATAAGGCATACTGTATGTAGTCGGCTAGGTATAGGTGAGGTAAATGATAAGGCTGATGAGTCAAAGCAGAATATTGGCCATCAGTCCCAACCAATGGGATTCCTGAATGTGAAGAGGACACCCATAATTCAGCACCCTGGACAGCGGTGGCAGCAAAATCACATTTAAAAAGTTGATCGCAACATATTTTGAAAGAAACAATATCTGGGTTACTGTTGACAGCGTGCTCTGTGGATCGTCCACAGTAAGGTGGACTATTTTTCTTCAAAAAAGGTGTTGCTGTTTAGTTTTTATTCAATATATATTTTTTCAATAGTGTGAGCGACACAAGCTAAACTCCATTCAACTCTATTTGATACGGGGTGGCAGCAGAATCTCAGACAGATAACTCAAAACCTGGTCAAATAAAACCCAAACTATATGGCTGGATATCACTAGGAGAAAATGTGTCTGATCGAGTATATACTAAACTTTAAAGAATATACTAGCAGAGACATTTGTTTTGTATAAATACTGTCCAGGATCTGTAAATTATTAAAGTGGAAAACATTTAGCATGTTGAATATGAAGTATTTAGGTATTTGGCTTACCCGTGTGTGTGAGAGTTCATGCATGTGATTCGCAGTACTCTATGTAATGGTGATGACATGTAGCTTGCAAAAGAACACGCCGCCTTTGTGGCCCATGATGCTGGCTTCCATGTCTCCGAGGGTGCAGATCTGCCATCTTTTCTGTTTGTGTTTTCTTTTGTTTCGGCTGGAGTTGTTCCAGACGCAAAACCCTCCGCTCTGGGTTTGTGTGTTCCACGCCAATCTGGCCGAGGCCAGCATCTGAGGACATCTCCAGAGATCTCTCTAGCTCCTTTTAGCAAGAGCCTCCTTATGGGGATCTCCTTGTGGTTCCAGGCTGTGAGATCAAGTGCCTTTTTCACAGTTAGAGTCAGATGCCTGCCTTTTGTGGCGCTACCACAGAGTGACATGTTGGAAAAATGGATAGAGAAGCCTTATATGTTTGCTACAAAGCTACAGTACAAGAGCTGATCAGTGTAACAATGTGTCATGTATGTAGGTGAAGGCGATGTTTTGTTTATTGACGCGAAAAGGGTGGTGATTGGGTCCCATGAGGTGAGTATCTGACTGTTTAAAATTGAATATAAACATATTATAGAATCATTTAACACCCTTTAATATTGAGTGTGAAGGAAACTTCATATCAATCAGATAAAAAAAATCCACATTTATTACATAATTAAGTTATGAAGATGGTCAATTTTGACTGAAGCACAGCGGGAAGGTTAAATGGGACGGAGAAATGAGACTGCACGTAATGACTGCAGCGCTATCATTGAATGATCATCGGAGCAGCTGCTGGGAAACGCTAGTGACAGTGTGACACATATCAGCTGAAGATGTATGAAAACCACCCGGTTATGTGGCAGTTTCATAACTGCCCATAAATGTGATACTAATAATATCTTCAATATCCGCCCATGTGCTAATGGTGGCAATGTTAAATCTTTCTCCCTCTCTCGCTCACACACACATATACTGGACATACAAATCTCTCCCCTCACCGTTCTCTCTCCATTTCACGTCTCGCTTTCACTCAAAACGTGCCAGATCATACACTGACACACACACACACACACACACACACACAGCGGGAGGGAGAGAATACAGTATGCATAGTGATAGTGGCACGTGTGTGCCTGCATGCTGTTTGAATAGTGCATATGGAGCAGGGGCCAGGCGACAGCTCGGTCTTGCCTGGATCACTGCACCCTGGCTGGGCCATTGTTCCTCTGACCCCCCCCTTACACACACAAACACACACACTTCCTCCCCTTCAATGGCCTTTCCCTAACAAGCGTCCTGTTCTCTCCTCCTCCTCCTCATGTCTCTTTTCCTTCTATTCTGTAGCCATTCATCCATCCTATTGTTTCACTATTAAGGTGTTATCCTTAAGACTTCTGTGGTTTCCAATATTGCTCTTTTTTGTTAGTTTTAACATTGTCAGTGACCAGATATGATTAATCCAGGTGTACACAGCACTAGGACTGTCTTTCTTTGATACATTACTAATGACAGTACCCTGAAACATCTCTGTGTTCAGAGCTGTGAGCAGGCAATCCTGACTGTATGGGTTGTAGAGCTGCTGCAGTAATGGGCCAATTACACGTCACATTAAATCGAAGAATGCTTGAGGTGATTGGTTGTGAGCAAAACCATACAAATAGCCTTTTTTTTTTTTCTCTAGATCTGGCCACAAAATTGATCGATTGCAGACAGGTTTTATGTTAGCCGGCATATGATGTTTTTTTTTTGCCGGTATCACATGTCCAGTAGATTGAATAATCAGTGGCCAAAATGTCTATTGGGAAATATGCCAAATAAATGAATTAATTAATAAATAGCATTTTAAATAGCTTTATACTGTAAGATACGTTGCCAAGACAAATTTAAATATGAACTTATATTGTGCAAAAGTGTACATGCCTACGCTGTGATTCTAATCTGATTCAGCGAATGTCTCTTCACGGTCCGCTAGCTGTCCGTTCTGTGTGCGTGCTAGAAAAAAAAGCTGGTCTTCATACACAGCCAGCTGACTGTGTAAATGGGAAACTTAAAATGTGGCTTGGACCAAGTCACTAGGTACCAAATGTCATTTATTTTTTACTATCAAAGCTTCTATTGAGGTTTTCAAATGTCTGTCGTCATATGACGTTTTTTGACCGCAGTGAAAATGTTGTTTTTCAAAGGCTAAACGCCAACAGATATGGATGGATTCTAAATGGGCGGAATAATTGTATATTGACAGCCATATTGGCTGTAAAGTAGTAGCGTAAACCCTGATTGCAGGTTTGACTGGAGAAGTTTTGATGGTACTTTGTATTGAGTTATTTTGGTCGATCTACCTTAAAGGTATAGAGTACCAATACCCCGCCCTACAAAGCTATGGTAAAGCATAGGTTTATGTATCATTTTAAGTTGGGTGTGGCTATTTTCTTCTCTCATTGTGGCCGGGTGAGCCTGTTCCAATAATTTCCACCAACAACAAGACTTAAGACTTTTCATCGCCACTTGTAGAAACTCTACTGTCAGCTCTCTGCACATCACCCATCACCGGCCAAGGCTACCGCTTAGCAAGGGACAGAGGACCATTGAGAGAAAAAAAAAAAAGAGATCAGGGGTAAAAGATTGTCTAAGTGCAAGTATCTACTTTCCACTTCTCCTCTCTTCGGCGTCATACATCGTGCCCTCCTACTTCGTATGCTCTGCCATGCTCCATTTGGAGTCACAGATGCCTCTGTCACTGGGGCGGCATTCATTTGGCGCGGCCCGGGGTGACTGTGTCAATATTTGCAGTGAGTGCCATTTTGTTTTGGGGCGCTCTATAAGCATGACTGGGCTCGGGCGAGGCTAAGGCTAAAGGAAAATCAACAGGAAACAACAAAAAAAAAAAAAAAACG